>OX459099.1:17592740-17812379 GCA_949775045.1 Metridium senile
ACGATATCAAATAACTTGAGTTGGAATGAACATCTAGACAATGTCTGCAAAAACGCAAATTCTACTTTGGGTCTTTTGCGCCGAGTACTGTCTGGATGCCATAAAGTTAAAGACACGCGGCATATCGTACTCTTGTACGCGTCCTGTGTATGGAATCCGTACAGTCAAAAGAATATCAACAAAACTGATTCTGTCCAACGAAGAGCTGCTCGATATGTGTTCAACGACTACTCACGATATAGTCACGTTACACCTATGAATCAAAGTCTTGGTTGGGATCGGTTGGAAGACCGAAGACTTCTCTCACAAGCCACCATGTTCTATAAAATCCATATGGGCCATGTTGGCATCTCACTTCTACAAGATGTTAAACCCAATGAAAGACCATCGAGAGTTCCGAACTGCCGTCCTTTCAAACAAATGAAAGTTGACAATAACATTTATAAATTCTCTTTTTATCCGAGAACTATCCTATGGAACAATATACCTTTTAGCAACACTAATATAGATAGTCTAGATACTTTTAAATCAAATGCCCTTTCAACTATTAGATCGGATTAGTATTTTTGATTTACGTAAATACGTATTTATAAGTTATTTTTATATTTTTGTAATTTATTGAATATATATTGTATTTATATTTTATTATATCTCCTAGTATAGTCTTCACTGTTTTAGGAGTATTTTGATTAAAGATTAAAGATTAATGAATCAAACAACGTGAAAAACCCGTGAGTAGCCCGTATTGCGGGATCGTTTTTTTAACCAATTAGAAAGCGACTTTTAACAATAGATATTTTCAAAACATAAACAAACGGCTGCAATGCACCTCGGATGCAAGAGGGACTTTAAGATAAGGATATACTTGGGTATACGTAAACAAACACGTTTGTACACAAACTGTTTAGGTATTTTGTTCTTGTTTGTTAAACTTTTAAGACTGATCTTTAACGGTGTTCCACTAGGCTCCTGGTATTTTAATACACGATGACAATTAAAAACACGTAAAATATCGTGGTTATCACGTATTATGTACTTCAAATAACGTGATCTAATGTCTTCTAAAATGTTACCTGTGTAATTCATGTTACTTTTTATTATTATATCGAGCTGCTCGATGTCTAAAAATGCAAAGTGTTCTTTGTCTCTTGGTCGCCAAATTGACTTCCGGTCAACCCCGGAAGTACTACCGTCAATCGTCAACGTCAATCTGCATCCAATCATAGCGCTTATTTTTTACATCTATTGTAATGCTCATGTAGCGCTTATCCTCGCACTTCGACAATCACGATTTGAAATACGTGAAGCTATCTACTAGTAGTGCGAGATTGGACAAGAACTTCGTCGTACAGACAAAGTAATAAGGACTAAGAAGGCTAAATGGAGAAGGCTAACAAGCTGATGATACATACAAATACATACACCATTCGTGGTAGGCCCACACTAAAACTTGTTCAGCGTAATTTTCTGAACGGGCCGTTCCACGAATCTGTTAGCATGTCTAGCATTGATAGCAAAGTTCTTACCAGTTCTCACGAGATAGCAAATTCAAATGACCTAAACTATGACTCTACACTACAAAACAACTGACAATACTATAACAACTGACATGAAAACTGACTGTATAACATTACCAGAAATCAGGGACAAAATGGCGGATAATCTAATTAGTATTCATACATTTCTGGCCTTTAAAATGGCCAGCCGATAGAGAGATTTGTATGGCCAGGCCTATCTAAAAGTTGGATAGAATTAAATCTGCTTATCGTTTTATTTGTCTAGTGTTCTTCATAAACAACTTGGAGTGAATAAAAGTCCAAAATAATGTGTGTTCCCTCGGTCAAAAAGGCTTATTATTATCAATGTTTTTTTGCTAATTAACTCCATAGATCCCTTGTAATCGTCCTAATAATTATCCACAATAAAAGTTCAAAATTGCAGTACACTGAAATCGTTAGTTTATCGTTAATATTTACAACTATATCGCGCGAATATTTAAAACTTTATCGCGCGCGCAAATATCGCGCGATAAAGTTTTAAATATTAACACTAAAGTTTTAAATATTAACGATAAAGTTTAATTTTATATATTAACGATAAAGTTTTAAGTATAAACGATAAAGTTTTAAATATTCGCGCGAGATTTAAACTATAATTAAAATAACGACTCGGAAGGTAAACACAATAGAGGTGTTTTCTTTTCACACCAAACAGTGCATTCTTGTCCATGGTATTTGAATAGCTTTGGTATGTTCAGAAGATGAAAATACTGGAATTGTGATGGGTTTTTGACCGAAGAAAACGAAGGAACAATGGCCTTTGAAACAGCTAAGTGAAACAATTGATATCTAAATAATCGTTCCGGAACACCCGGTTTTGGGTATGTTTTTTGTGTAGGGAAATTTTGAACTTTGAATGTGGTTAATTATTCAGAACATTACAAGGGTTGTATAGAATTAATTAGCAAAAAGCAATTTTGACCGAAGTAAAACACAATTTTTGGGACTTTTATTCACTCCAAATTGTTTATGAAGAACAACTCCGTGTTTCTAGAACACCACAAAAATAAAACGATAAGCCGATTTAATTTTATCAAGCTTTTAGATAAGCCTTCCATACAAATCTCTCTATCGGCCGGCCATTTTAAAAGCTAGAAATGTATGAATATTAATTAGATTATCCGCCATTTTGTCCCTAATTTCTGGTAATGAATGCTGAAATCAGATGCACCCAAAGTCAAGAATTTGTACAAGCAAGAGACTTACAAAGAACACGAGTCGAACAAGAAAGCCGCCATGTTGGATCTTAATTTACACTCTCGAAGCACTCAACGACATGTCAATTTGGTAAATCGTTTCTTTTATTGAATTTTTGATCCTTTTATTCCTTTTAATTGTATTCAGTACTTGTAAATAACTATTTAGCAAGGTTTTTATAATCTTAATTGTATTGTTGCAACTGGTTGTCAGTATGGCTTTTTTCTTACTTGTATCACAGGGACCCCAAATCAATCAATAATTATGACTGAAAATAGATGAAAAACGCGCGCGCATGCGATTGTTCGTCGCTTGGGCTTCCTGTGTCGACTACTGCTCGTGATATCTGTTGGGCTTCCTGTGTAAAAAAGTAAACAAAATGGAGCCAGAAAGATTTGTAAACTTTGAAATTTCACCGGGGGATTACGTAGAGAATCTCGAAAACAAAAACATGAAGGAAAAGATAAGAAAATTGATATAAAATTGCTGAAAATCTTTCTGACGACACAGAGCGAGGAGCGAGAAGTCAACAAGCTATCTCCACAAGAACTAGATAAATATCTAACAGAGCTCATTTGCTCTGTGAGAAGACTGAAAAGACGGAGGAGATTACGAGCCGTCAAGCCTCAGCAGCCTGATTTCAAGCTTTGAATGATACTTGAGACGAAGAAAATGTCCTCAGTCGAAAATGTCTTCAGTCAAAACGGAAAGAACTAAACATTTCTGGCAAAGGAAACACTGTTACGGTATTTTTCAATTATGTAGAGATTCCATATTAGAAAAACTATTTTTAAGAGTGAAGCAACCTTTTTTTACTTGAGCGATGTATATCAGTTAATCAAACTTTTTTCCACAAAATATTTTCCTTGAAAATCTTTTATATTTTATCATCTTAGTATAGAATAATAATTTGTTTTACTCTATTAAAGTTGCCATTGCAAAATTACAGTGAATGTCACTCAGTATGTATATAACTAAAGTAAATAGTACATGGAAAGCGCTTCGTACAGAATTTACGCACGAGTTGGCCGTATCAGAAATCGAACGAGCGAGGCGTGCGTAAATTCCGTACGGGCGCACTTTCCATGTAGTATTCTCTGTTTTTTTTTTACGGAAACTCTTGCAATAAAAATACATTCATTATGCATAAATATAACCTTAACAGCGTCCACTTCTTTCGGTTTGTGTTGAATAGGATATCGTATGTTATTTGTACAATAGAGTCAGATTTTTAAACCTCTAGCGGTCAAGCAAACCTTTGTGAAGGAGCAGTTTGAACCAGAGTCAGTATTTCAGTATTTTAAAATATTTGATCTACCAGTGGTTCTTTAGGGCAGAAGAAGAAAAGTAAAAAAAAAAAACAGCAACAATATCCTTGAAATGTTTTTCACTTTCTCTCTAACAGTCGATTCACTTTAGGTCGGCAAAGTTTTGCCACATTATATTTCAACATTCAACATAGATACTGAAAAAACGAGGATTTTGTTTTCTAAATTTAGAGAATAAATATTGAAAGCCTTGGTGGCTTTCGGCCGCTTATTATATCACAAGTGTTCATTGACGATACAATGAAACTCTTTGCAAAATTCAGTTAACAAGCTACAATATTCAAATTTTATATTTGTTTAATTAGGATATCGCACAATACATTTAAGTGCCACGTATGTGTCATTTCAATAATTAAATACAGCTTTACCTAATAAGCTTTTTGTTTAAAAGCTAGTAAAAGAACAAATTAGATTGTAGTATAAACTGCCTACTGCAAGCACGATAATCTCAAAAATGTCAGTATTTATTTTCAAATTAATCCGTTCACCCAGTCTTCTTTTATAATTTGTTATTAATATGTAAAAATGCACTATTTCCTCAAAATACTATCATGTTATAATGTTTAATAATTACCGCAGGACGCGGCCATAATCTTATCGCTCATGATCAACTAGCTAACCATGACAGAATATATGTGCATAAATGAGTTCAGTGTTCGCTCATTAATTATTAATGCTAAATTTAAACACGCAAATAGAATAAGTCCCAAATGAAATATACTCAAGCAAAGATCAGATTAAAAGACATAACATTATATATTTAAGTATCTGCAAATAATGTCACCGAGATGGTTGTTAGAAGATAGTGATATCTAAAGCCCTAGGTATGGTTGATAATCGAGTGAGCACTAAGTAATCGATTTCAACAATGAAACTGCAGTTATAAATCAATACAAAGAATACAAAAGATGCACAAGATTCATAAGTAAGTCCACCTACCTTTTAAGTTAAGTATTCAGCGATAACAGCTGGGTTCTCAGCTGTTTACAGCAAAATACAAACTCGTGTGACTTGAAGCACAAGTGTCTTGATGTGTGACCGAGTGTGTGACAAGTGAACCGAGGGTCGCAGTGGGCTTCCTTTGGTAAGGACGTCATCCGTTGTTCATGATTGGATTTGATTGGTTAATTGAAATTTTGAATTAGACTCACACCCAGACTCCAGGATTAGGAAAATGTAATCCCGATGCATTCTGGTCTTGAGGCTATAATGCAAACTGCCGAATCAAATATATCCCCAATAGCAAAATAATAATTAAAAATGATATTAGAAAACGAAAATTTAAATAAAAAATTGAATCAATCAATCAATAAAAAAATAAACAATAATAATAATAACGATTTATTTTAGCATTCCTTCCAAAATTTCTACTTATTGGTCATCCGAAAACTAGATTTAAAAAGTGATTTACAATTGTATTCAAAAAGCTTATTAACTTTAAAAAATTAAAACTACAGTGTTATTAACAGCAATAAAAAAACTAAAATAATAATAAGATTTAAATATAATAATCTTGAAAATGATGATTGTCAATGTACAACAAAACATGGACATGAGATTAGAAAACAACTTATATGTTATACCTAGTGTACGACCGAAAGGGTCTATGGGTCTTTAAAATTGTCTTTTTATGCCTCTTTTTGGCAGAAAAATGTCCTCCGGTTTTTGATTGAGTTTATATATATATCAGTGATAGACAAAGGCCTTTCTAGCATTATGATAGTCTTCGCTTTCAAAGTTCTCAGCCATAATTGTCAATTCTTGACGTTTGTGTTCTTCCAGTTTACCAAACCATTCGTCATTTTGGAACTTTTTCTTGTTGATTCGATGTTCTTTGATCATCGCGGGATGTGCCAGTTCTCGGCTGAGATCTTCAACATAGCTGTCAAACTCGTGCAGTGTTTGTCCATAGGAATCATTTAAAAACCCAATCCTAACTGCCTCGGAGGAGAGCAGTGGTTCTTGTGATGTCAGCAGCTCTCGTGCCTTGGTCTCACCAACTCGTAATGGCAGGAAGAACGAGTGATACTCTGAACCATGAAGACACATACGATGATAATTAGGATTAAATACTACCCCGTCACGTGACACGGCAATATCACTAGCTAAAGCCATCATGGCACCACCAGCACCTGCGTTGCCATGAACACCTGACAATATTACCTTTTTGCTGGTAAAAATGGCCTTGACGACGTCATCGATGGCGTTAATGTTAGCCCAGGACTCCGCGGAAGGGTTGGAGGCGCTCTCGATAACATTCAAATGTATTCCGTTACTAAACATGTCGTGCCCTCCTCTGAGTACAATCACTTTGACTCGCTCGTCTTGTTCGACGGTCTTTAGGACAAGTTCAAGTCGTCTACATTGAGAGGTACTCATTGCTCCGTTCATAAAACCAAAATGAACGTTGCAGACACCATCTGGCGAAATGGTAGTCCAGATTTCCTGAAATGTCTTGGGGAATGTTTTGTATGGTATCTCGAGAGATGGCTTGGGTAGTTCACGATGTTGTCCAGGTAACCAGAAAGTGGCTGGAAGCTTCAGTTTATTCTTTTTAATGTGAGAAATCCAAACGGCTCCCTTACCACACTTCACCAGTACACCGTTATCCCGCTGACCAATAATCTCACCTGGAACGCCGTCCACATTCTGAAGGTTACTTTCCTCAAGATGCGCGCCGAAGATTCTCATCTCCTCCGACCACTCGGACTCAGTCCCTCTCACTCTAATTCGTGCGACAGCTCCTGGAGACGAGTCAGACATGCGTACTTGACAAGCAACTTCTTCCATGGGTAGGTCCCAGTCCACTATTCGGTCAGTCTTTTTCATGTTGGGTCTCAATCTCCCTCGGACATAAGGCAGGGAATAATCAAGTGGTCTGGGATTGATGTTGCCAATGAAGTTGTCTATAGCCCGCAAGCAGTTGTGAACAGCGGCTTTAGTGACCTCTATATTATACAGGCTTGATTTGGTAAGAGTGTTGATATTAGGTCGATTGATGGTAAAATCAACAGTACTCCAAATATTTCCTGCATCCATCTCTTCCGCGGCCTGCATCACTGTTACTCCCCACGCCTCACTTCGCTCCTTTAGGGCCCAGTCTATCGACGAAGCACCTCGATCTCCTGCAATCCCCGGATGTACAATCAAGCAAGGAGTTCTGGGATTAGACCATACCTCCTCAGGGACTCTCTTAGTCAAAAATGGACATAAAATCATGTCCGGTTGTTTCTCGTTGGCTAGTTGAGTCATCTGATCAGACTGAATGATTTCACATATCTCAATCACGTGGCTTCGTTCTCTCAACTCCTGGGCTACACGTTGGGATAGGCCGTTGTTTTTATTCACAAAGAACAGTATCTTGAGTTTCTGTCTTTCTTGTTGTTTAGGTATAGAAGAACGGCGAAGAATTCTCTGACCGACTTCCGCTGCCCGATGGTAGAAGCCACGAGCTACAACTTTCAACATTATGGGACGGAACTGAAATAAAAATACATGGAATATTACTACCTTGTGATTTACTGCAATTCTCATTGAGGTGCTTTGATCGATGTCTCATTTGGAAACTAGCATTTTGTTAATGAAAATACTATGAATGAATTTGACTTAGTGATCCAAAATAGCGCTTGATCGATCGATTGCTGTGTTAAAGGGACTGCTCAGGTAGACAGGTAACGGTTCTTTATTGAAGACAATTCAGTTGGTTGTGTACTTGCGATTGTGGTTGTGATCGGGGATCGGTTACAAGGCAGTGTGACTTGTATTTATACTAACTATACAACGCAACTTCGTAATCAACATTCGATATATCTGTCAATTATCTTAGATTATTTCTGGAATAGTTTGTGTGGTCGAGCACAATGTGTTGATGATATATGGACTTAAATATAATGACTGAAAAGTAATTGCTATGAGACTATGGATCATAATTATTAATAAGAGGAATACTCTTACCAAAAGTAACTAAGATTCTCTGAATATAAATGTATCACAAAACAGTCGAACTGTGTTTCGATGCGTGAGGCTTATTATCTGCTTATCGGCAATTAGCTAGATAATTGTTAAAACACTTGTTTATCGTATCGCTTCGCAAGGTCAGCCGATAACATGTTAATGTTGGGTGTGCGTAAAACGTGGACGGCGGACGGCGGACGAGGCGGACGGCGGACGAGACGGACAAGGCGGACGAGACGGACGAGACGGACAAGACGGACGAGAATTTTTTTCAATTTTTTTTTTACTTTTTTTTCTAATGGGTGTGCATAATATTTCCTAATTTTTATTTTTTGTCCATTTTCATCTTTATTATATAATATTTTTCCTTATTTTTTCATTTAAATCAAATTTGTTTTTTCATTCTTGTTTTATCTTACTATTTTATCTAACTCAATTTTAACATCAAAAATCTTTTCAGTTTTTCCTTTTCTTCAGTTTACTTTTTGCGACAAACTCACCAAAAACCTTCTGTATTCGCAAACTGTGATTGTGTCTAAATAATAAACATATAATAACAAACATATGATTTGGTGTTGGGCAAACACGGACAAAGGAAAAAAATATAGAATATGTATAAAATATATCAAACGAACAAAAAATAAATAAACACGTATTTTATTTTCGTTTCATATCGTAAAATAGAAAATCTACAACAACAATATATATTTGTTTTAAATCGCCTCAAACTGGTCCCATAAAGTGATTACCAAATAATTATAAAAAATACAAACAGGTTTGCAGAGGTCAAATCTAATAAAGAGAGATTTATTACATTACATTATCATACCATTAACTGTTTTCACAGTTAGATTAAAATCTACACTGCCCGCCAGCGGAGTTATTGTCTCATGACATTCCTATCAGTACAGATGCCAAGTGGTTGTAACGATAATCTAAACTAATAATAATGTTTTATCGTGTTCACGAAATTAAATTATGATTCCCAATTCTCTTAAAAGAATCACATGTTGCAGCTTCAAGTGCACCGAAATCTTACTCTTTTTAAACTGTGATTGTTGAAGGAATGAAAACATTACAAATGTAAATTACTTATTAAACTTTAAAATGCGATAATGTAAAATACTTATAGAGTAGACGCACAAATACTAATTTTTAATTTTTTTAGTGCGTCTACTCTACCACGATTTGATACTAGAGTGCAAACATTAAAAGTGTGAAAAATAAATAGTACTAAATAGTGATATTTTATGCTAGAGTAGACGCACTAAATCCGTGACATATAATTAGTACTAATTAGTACTATTTCATAAAAAAATTATTTGTTTTATATTGTTTTATTATCACTATTTAGTACTAAAAATTAGTATTTGTTTCACGGATTAAGTGCGTCTACTCTAGAGTGCATTCAGTAAAAGCGTGAAACACTAATTACTAAATTGTGCAAAATAGTGGTAGTTGAACAATAGAATTAGCATAAAATAGTACAAAATAGTATTACTTGTGTTTCATGCTTTTACTAAATGCACTCTAATTCTATTGTTTTTTATTGTTTAATTAGCACTATTTAGTACTAATTTAGTACTACTTTTTTAACGGGTATAATATTTGTACTTTATGTACCAAAGTACCCAATGATAATCTATTATATATAGTCGATAATGGTTGCTATGCCGAGAAGAAAAAACTTGTCTACGTGGAACTGTAAAAATACGATGAAAAAACGTCAGCTCAGCTAAAGCAATAACGAAAAAGCCAAGACAGAAATGAATGCTAGTTTTGTCCTGGAAACGTATTGTAATCAGACTTTCTAAAGAGCTAATAACAAAAAAAATTAATGTCTCTAGTTTGTACTGCTAGGCGATCAAATGTTTGTTCAGATAGCACAGTGCCATGTGCAAGGAAAGCCTAAAAGTACGAATTTTCGAATAGTTACAATTCGTTCGATATCGTCTAACCGAATGCAGCCATAGAACAACAACAAAACTTTTAATATATTTGAGATACTACGCGCGCTCTGATTGGCTGACTACGAGTTGTCAGAGGACAGAGACACGCTCAGTACAGTAAAAAAGAATATAAAATGTCCGCTTGTATTTATATATTGTGATATAAACAGTAAATAGTATCAAATCGTGGTATAAGTATTTTACATTATCGCATTTTAAAGTTTAATAAGTAATTCACATTTGTAATGTTTTCATTCCTTCAACAATCACAGTTTAAAAAGAATAAGATTTCGGTGCACTTGAAGCTGCAACATGTGATTCTTTTAAGATAATTGGAAATCATAATTTAATTTCGTGAACACGATAAAACATTATTATTAGTTTAGGTTATCGTTACGACCACTTGGCATCTGTACTGATAGGAATGTCATGAGAAAACAGTTAATGGTATGATAATGTAATGTAATTTAAAAAATTCATGAATAATTAATGAGACATTTTCAAAAGAAATCATGACCATGACGAGTGTTGTAAATCTGATACAACACTAGTGTTGTATATCCTGATTTGCATAAGTTTTAACTGGTAATTTTACGGCAAAATTTATTTTAATCTTGAAAATTTTGGTTAAATATGAAAGAGCTAACCTAGACATTTTTTAAGTAGTTTACAACATTCGCGTCCGTGTTGTATCGGCGATACAATCGCGCGCCTTCGGCTTGCGATTGTATCTGCCGATACAACACGGCCGCTCATGTTGTAAACACTACAAATCTCTCTTTATTAGATTTGACCTCTGTAAACCTGTTTGTATTTTTTATAATTATTTGGTAATCACTTTATGGGACCAGTTTGAGGCGATTTAAAACAAATATATATTGTTGTTGTAGATTTTCTATTTTACGATATGAAACGAAAATAAAATACGTGATATATTTTATACATATTCTATATTTTTTTATATGTTTATTATTTAGACACAATCACAGTTTGCGAATACAAAAGGTTTTTGGTGAGTTTGTCGCAAAAAGTAAACTGAAGAAAAGGAAAAACTGAAAAGATTTTTGATGTTAAAATTGAGTTAGATAAAATAGTAAGATAAAACAAGAATGAAAAAACAAATTTGATTGAAATGAAAAAATAAGGAAAAAAAATTATATGATAAAGATGAAAATTGACATTAAAAAAAATTAGAAAATATTATGCACGCCCATTAAAAAAAATTGAAAAAAATTGTCGTCCGTCTTGTCCTTCTCGTCCGCCGTCCGCCTCGTCCGCCGTCACCGTTTTACGCACACCCGTTAATGTTATGTTTTACTAAAATATCTGTGTTCTAAAATGACAAATTAATATGACCGAAAATATTGTTATTTTCCTCTCTTAACAGCTGACTATAGCGATAAACACCGAAACACCGAAACGAAACACGAAACGAAACACCACCGAAACTAACTAAATTCCTAAAATTTATCAATTGTACTGAAAAGATAGTAAAGTCAAATAATCAAATTATAGTGAAATTCTCATTAAAATAAATATTTTGAACAATGTGAAACAACTAACATTGTCATTGTAAAAGCAGCGGAGATCGTTGTAAATACCATACATCGATAATCAGGGAGGTTGTCTGTTAGTCGGACTTCGCCTCAACGCTTCTCTTGTAAAAATCAATCCTTAAAAGTTATAAAACTTGTCTACACGGGCTTGGTAAATTTTATTGCATGCACTTGAGATTAAGACTGTGCAAGAAGACTGACTGGAAACTGGACTATTGTATAGCCTGCGTTACTTCCGGTTTATTCCCCGTAATAAACCGGATGTAACGCAGGCTACTATTGTACTGCAGTATTATAAACGATGAGAAAATATGGAATTGGCAAACTTTAATAAAGTACAAAGTGATGGGTAGTAATCAAACGGCCTCAGTGAATTCCCATGCTAAAACAACTTCCCCCCCCCCCCCTCCCCCACAGATAAACAAAATTGATAAAACAGATAGACAATCACAAGCTATGATTAAAGTGAACACCAAGACAAATGTTTTGACAAGGTTAGAGTTGAAGAGGGGATAGTGATGTGTTCAGCGTTTTATACTGCTATTCTCCAACTGAGCTGGCAAATTTCAAACGGGAGTCGTAATATACCGAGTTGGACTTCGAGTTGAAAGTATTTAAAATTAGACTAAAATAAATGAATTAGGCTGAAGATATGAATGGAATCAATTTGAAATTAGGCCGCTTTAATAGATATGATCTATTATCTTTATCATATTTGCCAACTCTATCTTGTTTTGCTATAAATAAAATGACATTGTCATGATCAAAGATCAAAGCGAGTGTCAGACGAGCAGGAGTTGAAATAATTTTCTGCAACTTCAGAAACAAGAAAGAAAGATATGTCGCATAAGTAACACTGTTTTTACCTATGAACATGTTGATAAAAAGTAAAAAATTGTTATTGATTTTGCATCCGAATTAAAATGCATGATAGTGGTTCTCCTGGATATATTATTAATCAAATTCTGCTATATTTCATCTACACATTTGTTCATTTTGTTTCTAGCGTTTTAAAATTACAATTCGTGCAAAATACGACTGTGTTGAGTTTTAATTACGCATGCAAATTCAAAGGTCATTCATGTGTTCAATTTGTTTCCTTTTCAAGAGAACCTCCCGTCCTCTTGAGAGTATTTGTAGCAATTAATTACCGGGAACTCAACCGTAAATTGCAGTCAGTTTGAAAGGCCAGCTTTTGATGAAGACAATAAGTAAGCTAGTCCAAACAATCCTTCTATGATAAGGGAATTCCTCTGTAATTGTGTAATACCAGCGAATGCTAATCTTTCTACACTGTCGTTTTAGGGACGGACCATTTGATTTGTGTAGGGGGGAGGGGATTTTCAGCGTGCTCGAAAAAATGTTTTCGCCCTCCATTGTTGCAGGATATTTTTTTGCTGTACCAAACTATATTTTTTGCCATATTGACGTTGCACGAATTTGTTTTTTAGATTGTAGAGTTTGCATGCTTGATATTTTTTGGGGGATTTAACCCACCCACCCTACAAATATTAAATGGTCCGTCCCTTATGTGAACCTCATGCAGGTTTTAGAACTTTGTTATTTTTGGTTATCCTGTTATACCAAACTCCGAATGAAATCGTTTATTTCATTCGCCAGTCCACAGCCACGAAGATAAGCTTATAAAATTGCTTTTTTGGTTATTTTTTTTTTCCGTTATTGTAGCATAATTTTTGAAATATAAAGAAATTATCTGTTTCGGTGGTGTTTCGTGTTTCGTTTCGGTGTTTCGCTGTTTAGCACTGCCCGATTGAGAATTAGTGCATTCAATTTGCCAGCGTTATTTGTTTGAGTAATAATTTATTCATTTATCCCAGAAATTGTAATGATTTTTAATAAACCTTTTTCAGCATCTTGAATAGTATATTCATTTAGTATAGTTTGTTCTCTCGGACTCAGTCCAATTACCATTATATAACGACGGCAAATCATATAGCTAATTTGCAATCTCAGCAAAAAATACAAGGGTATAAACAAAGCTTACTGTTCTTCACTTCGTCGCTCTCTGATTTGTGTATAACGACGGCCTTTTCTGGTTTTTAGCCAAATGGCTGCTGCGCCTAAGACCCATCTATCCAGGCAAACCGATCTGAATCCTGGATGGTCGGTAATACATGTTAAACCTTCGTCGATGGCCTCGAAGGTCTCTCTACATCGATTGATGTCCTGGCAGCAAAAACATATGGTTGTCCATTCGTTTCAAAATTGGGGCCTGCTGTACGCGTTTTTTCTCCCCACGTACAATCTTAAAAACGCGTATATATGCGTCATTTTGCGTGTATACGCGATATTTTGTGGCACACTTCGATAAATTTAGCGACCGCGTATATGCATGTGATTGAAGAACAAGTGTACGCTCGAAATTAAAAGCGATCACAATCATGTCCCATTTGGAACCATATCTGTGCGGTACAAAAATACGCATACAAAAAACACACGTATACATGTGTCTTTGCATTTGGTATGCGTTCGTTCTTTATTAGTCTCCAGGCTCCAGGAGCTTCTTTAAACCGGCCACTAAACGTTAGCTACGATATTTTCAAAGCGGCTATATTCTAGAAGTAAGTTCAGAAAGTCCTGAAGTTAGCTCAAATCATTATCATTCAAAACATAGAGTAAATATAATTTTCAATGATCGGAAAGCTTGAAAGGCCAAAATCTTTATCATTTTATAGATGGAATTGTCACTTGGAAATGTTAGATATAGATGTTAGAAGGTTCTTCAATTACAGCGTTCCTATCGAGGTTGGAAGGCTTGATTTATTCTTCCAAATTTGATTTTAAATTTGGTTTGAAATTTCCATAAATGAATCGAATCTTGTATAAAGTTCCAAATTGCAGACTTCAACAGTCAACCGATAATGGTACCGAAATCACGATCTGTGGTCAATAACTGGTAATGCTATTGTAATAGAATACTTTAGTAAGTGTTTATAACAATATTTCTGTAAGCAGACTAGGTTTAGCAAATTTCTGTTGTCCAAAAGAACATTGAAAGTAATGTTTTGATTTGAGGCGGTTTTTGAGACTTACAAGTTTCGATTCATTTAAGCAAATTTCAAACCAAATTTAAAATCAAGTTTGGAAGAATAAATCGAGCCTTCCAACCCCGATAGCCCGGGGGGGGGGGGGGGGGGGTTCTCCCTTATATTTACTATACGGGGACGTTCCGCCAAATAAGGTATGTTTTTTTGCCTTGGCGTCTTGAATAGGGTATACAATTTAGCCTAATTTGTCTTAAATTGCCTTACCTAGGGTATACAATTTCCCCCTTGAGTCTTGGATAGGGTCTACTTTTTACCAATTTGTCTTGAAATAGGGTACATATTTTTAGAATTCTGCTGTCTTAAATAGGGTCAGGGTTTAGAGGTACCAGCGGAACGTCCCAGTCAGAAACTGGGTCAAGTACCAACAACATGGACAACCAAATCCCATAATTACCGCAGGTCAGATTTCATTTGGCCGTGAGTTTGAGTGGCGTGTTTTCAAAGCCTTATTTCTCCGCAATAAGTGAATTTTAAGCTATTTTTTTATACATAATTCTTAAGCAATCACATTAGAGTAATATTAATCTAGACAAATTCGTTTATTGGGACTTTTCAAAATCCGGGCGTTTTCGTCCAAGTGCTCCTAATAAAATCTCCTATAACACTTTGTTTTCTTAAAGCTTTATAAATTGCATACCAATCGTACACGTACCGTGAAGGATGTCCTCGTCTAGCTACATGGACTTCAACATCCAGCATGGAATCATTGGGTTACTCGTACGAGATTTTTTGTGGTGCGATAAAGATTTTGTAAATTGGGCCCCCAGACATATTTACCCTGCTACGGGCCTGATCTATGGTCATCTATCTGTTCTAAGTGCTAACCTAACCTGTGGTTATTATACGTAAAATTCTGTAAAAGCTATATACATATGTGCATTTATAATATAACTCAAGGTACTAAACAAAAATGAATTGAATTGCACCATGAAATATTTTCCAACATTATCCCATTAAGTGTTCAAACGGGTCAAACATGTATTACAATATACAATATTCTGTTGTGCCCCGTTTGAACAGGGCTTATAATAATGACAACATTGAGATGAGAGTATGACGGAGTGTTTGTGACTTACCCTCAGTGTAGAAAATAGGTCAAATAGTGTAGAAAGTATAACGTAATATTAAAAAAAACCGTTTCTTTGTTCAAAGTCATAACAAAATTGGCAAAGTCATAACATATCGCATAATGTCAAGATTTTGACGCATTTGACGCAGCTTGTATGTACCGCACCTAGTCTCCCCCGCAGCCGTATTTTGTCTCGTCACTAGCTAATATCTTTAAATTATCAAAAATCTCTAGTACTATAATTGTAAATCAGAATAAAATAAGGAAAATAATAATTGATTTGCGTCTTGATTTTTAGCTGGTACAGGAATTTACGCTATTGATGCGCTATATTATGTTTGCATCGGGATTCCTGTGGTATGAGACAGTTCCGAAATGATGTAATTAACAGTAACTCGATAGGAGGATTAAACTCTTATCTTTATAATGATGATATGGCTATATAAGTATTTTATTCTGAATTTGATTATCTCTGACAAATGTATGAAACCTTCATATCTTGCAAATATCTTACAAATTATATATAACATATACCATCGATAAACAATCCTAAAACAAGTTTTCGTTTGTTTCCTCTTTTTTTGTTAAATTACTTCACTTTTAATTAAATATGTACTTATTGATATATTTATTCTTTTTTTCTCCTTAAAACGTCAAACTTCCATGACTTAATTTGTTTAAATAACTAGGAATATGCCAGCTGTCTCGACTAGTCCAAAGCTACTACAGCTGGCATGTACCACAAAAGCAGTGTAAACTATCATATTATTATTATCATTATTGTAAAATATTGGTACTAAATAAAGATTGATTGATTGATTGATTGATTGATGAAGGGCTGAAACAACTGCTAGATGCCTCAATTAAAACTCATATATAAAATGTTTTAAGCATTCTTTCATTGTTATAAAGCCTCCAAACGTTTGTGTAATAAACATACTTTATGTTAGGATGTTCAAATTTGGGGAAATCTGAAATGATACGATGCTATGCAGCAATATTTAAAAGTCGAGTTTTAGTTACATGTTTACCGCTAGTTGCCCTGACCGAGGAGCTTACGAAACTTAACTAAGCCGTTAAATTATTTTTATTCTTAGACGAGTAAAAACTCCTGATTAAATGATCGTGGATTTTGTTATTCAAGTTTTTACTTTTACGGTTTACTTTGCGTTGTTAAATGGATTGTGTCACGAATAGAGGGTCGCTAAAAATAGCTGGTCAGGGCAAGTAGCGGTGGTGCTGTTACGATAATCTAGCAGTTGTTTCGGCCCTTCTTAATTATCGACTGTTACTAGCCTCCTCCGCAGGCATCTCTTAGGCAGAAAAAAAACGAAGAAAAAGAAAAAACACGTCGCGGGCTTCCTGTGGCATACAGGCTTCGTCGTCCTCAAATTTTCAACACAGGAACCCCAAAATCACGAAACTCACTCTCGGACTCAGGAGCCCAGTGCCTGCGGAGGAGGCTAGACTGTTATTAGAGAGTGCGTTACAGATAAGAGTTTATCTTCCTATCGAGTTACTGTTAATTACATCAACATGTTAAACGATACGTCAGAACTGTCTCATACCATAGGAAACCCGATGCAAACATAATATAGCGTATTATTAGCGTAAATAAAGAGAGAGAAAAAAATGAAAAGAAACGACAAAAAGCCGGGCTACCTGTGCTTTGTGTCTTGATTTTTAGCGGGTACAGGAATAAAATGAGCAGACTCGTACCCAGTCGCTTCTCTTACTCGCGCTGTGGCTGACGGGAAGGATTTAGAGAGCTCGCGGTGCACCAAGGGAAGGACGGAAGGAAAGTGCGAAGCCAGTCGTCACTTTTTCTCCCTCCTTCCCAAAATCCTTTGCGCGGCACCATCCCATATTCCTTTGCGAGCGACAGTGAATATATGAGTGGCGACTGGGTACGAGTCTGTGAAATGAGTAGGAAACTGTTTTATTTGCGTCTTGATTTTTAGCTGGTACAGGAATAAAATGAGTAGCAAACTTTTAGTAGTGAACAAAGGTTTTTGTTTATGCCTAATTCTTATTAATAAACGTTTGAAGTCCTCTGGGATTTCTAACATCTAGGTTATTATATAAGGTATAGCATAGAATATTCAATAAGCTCTACCATCTGTGTAAGAGGTATTCTACCCTGCAATGCTTTCACGTACCCGATGTAGACAACGGCATCATTGTTCACCAAAAGCAATTTTCACATCTTTTATTGTTTTAGATGTTTGCGCCGCAAAAAATACTTTTGTTATAATTGAGTCCCGGTTGAGTTTAGTTTTTGAGACTTTAAAATATTGAAGATAAAGTATTCACATTTCTGATAGAGACAGCATCGGGCGGATCGACTTGTTGTCACGTCAATAGAAAGAGGTTTCGTTTATCAATAATAGTATACTAATGGGACAGCGACAACTAAATAAAAACGTTTGAGACTTAAAATGAAGTTGTTATTTTATGTTTTTTTAGAGTATGGTCTTCAAAAACCGATATTTTGATGATTTTGATGATGGCAATAAACAGTAACTGATGCGTGACATGACAAAGGACGCTTTCACTAACGCCTTCTTGAATATGTTCGATGATAATTTACACAAAATCTAAACAATAGATTTTGCATCAAAATATTTATTATTTCTTGGGTATCTGTTAACAAAAATCATCGCTCGTTCGGAATCATTTCCGAAGTATGGTAATATACAGAAGCTTCGTTAACGTTACCGTGCGCGTTTCAAAAGTCCATATACTTCGGAAATGATTCGTAGGGCAGCCAAGCGCTGCCAAGCGCGGTGAAATCATGCAAATGGCGTGAAGGAATGTCTTGTTGTGCCAAACTGGTCAAACAATAGAACTCCCAGAGCACCAGATCTTTAAACAGTATCTCAATATTACTCAACTTTGTGTCTACATTAGATACCTTTAAAACTACCCAATGAATATAAATCAGAGACATTACGAAACATTAATAGCTTGAAGCCCAAGTTTTATTAAAAACAAAAAGACGAGTTTTACGATTTTTGCATTTTTGTGAAATTGTATACAAAACCGCGAAAAAAGTAAACATTGGATTTTTGGTCCGGCTCATATATTTTAATTTACGTTTTGAGAAGATCGTATGGCTCGATTGCTATCTAATTGCCATAACGTGAGCAAGAGATATAGGAGAAAAGAACGAACGATGATTTTTGCTAACAGATACCCAAGAAATAATAAATATTTCGAACAATAGTTTTTTGCGTAAATTATCCGCTTTATTTAAACAATCCTCGATATCTTGCAATCCGCCTTATAAATTTTGATAAAACTTTCTACAACTGGGGGCAAACATTCAAGGTGTAAAGCAGCATGAAGCATTTTGTTAGAAAATGACTTTAAAGGCTAATATTGGTCCGATTTCTCAAAAAAACAACATCCTAAATCATAATTCAGTCTTTATGAAAGAAATGTGCTCAAGTGGATTTGAAATCGAACGTTAACCCAACGCGTTTTTATACTGTAGCTTCAAATGCGGACGGTACTCGCGAAAAATTATTGGAAATGAATGCTGGTTTTGTGCTGCTAATGTATAATCATGGTCTTTACTTGATACTTGTTTGCTTTAGTGGCGATAACATGTTTTTAAAAATAAGAGTATACAGTCAATTCAAAAAACATTGTTGTCAATAGGCTTCAAGTCTACGCGACAAGACAGAAAGGTAGCATAGGTAGAAATCGCCGTAGCGGCAAATTATTCATAATTAGTTGAATGAGTGTGCGTGGTATTGTATTGGATACCGTGTGCATTTATCTGCTTCGGTGATTTCTACCCATGCTACCTTTTGGTCTAGTTGTGTAGACTTGAAGCCTATTGACAACATGTTTTTTGAATTGACTGTATGCTCATCATCATAACCATAATCATCATCCCTTGTTATTTTGTTATTTTCCTGCAGCCATTCCTGTGCTTCATCCTTTATGCGATATGTTGATTTCTAATACTAGTACGATGCCCACAATTTCCAACATGATTCGACCTGACGTACTTCTATTCATCGATAACATGTCCTATAAACAATTTATTATATTTTTGTAGACACAGAAAGCTTATAATATGGTGACTAAACATTAACTAAATCATCGGGCGGATCGACTTATAAAGTCCGGGCGGATCGACTCGGAGATCGGGCGGACTTGCTCCGGGCGGAATGACTTTCGGGCGGAGTGACCTGATACTGATGCGGTTCATCAGCTCCATGCATTTCTTTACGTTTCTTAAACTATTTCATTTCTATTATGCTAAAAGTTTGTGTGAAGGATACTTCTTGTGTTAACCCAAATATTTATTTCCTAGCAAGTTTTCTTCATTTTAGCCGGGCAAACGGCTTCAACATTTGCTTCAACATTCGTTCGATTTTGTTGAATGGCAATGTTGAAGTCGTTTGCCCACCTTTTTAACATCTTTAGAGGTGTTCAAACGAGTCAAACATATTGAGCCAACATTAAGTTGTGCCCTATTTAGCATTTAGCTTCGCGTCGTGCTTCTCTCAACACTTCTCTCGTGCTCTGACAACCCCGCGTGCTTTATAACTGCACACAGCACGCGCGCGCGTTTTCTATTCCTTCAAGAGTATCACTGGCGATTGCGACTTACCTGTTTTATGAAAGGAAACTAGAGAGTAAACTAGTAGGCTGCGTCGATGTTCGATGTAAACGATAGGTAATACAGTGGTATCTCTATTAAGCAGTTCGGTTACTTGTCAGATTTAGCAATATGGGTCACGTGACATAATGGCGTCCCTAAGGAATTACAAAGCTTTTTGGTTGTCACGGATTTTTTTGTTGTAAAATCAACACTATCCCACAATTCATTGTAAGTGGAGCAATCTATTGTTATTCAAGTACCAGTAATAAGTTGAAATATTTTCGACGAACGTTGGTGTTTACAGAGCTATTTACGAGCATAATTTTTGAAGTTTTTGAATTTTGTATGCTTATTTGTCCGTGGTTGAAAGAAATCGGCTCGACTAGATCAAAAGTATTTGAGTTTTCCTTTTTAATATTGTAAATTTTGTGTTGGCGCACATCGAAAAAGCGATGGCGCAGTGGCATTGAAATTTCAACACGTTGTGAAACAACATGGACAGGCCTTCTTTTGTAAAACTCAATCTGATTGGACGACTCTATTCCATGGTTACCAGTCGTCCAATCAGAATGAGTTTTAAAAAAGAAGGCCCGGCTTTTAAGTTCTCGGTGTCCTTTAACCGCGGCTAAAAATATCGATTTTTCCCTCACATATCTCTACTGTAAAAATTAATTGCTTGGGCTGCCTGTGGATAATAGTACATTAAAACAGAGGCTGTGTCGCAATGTTTTTTCGAGGGTCAGAGATAGAACTTCTGGCTCCTTCTGTGTGTACTGGAAACCTATTGTATTCTTTGTTAGCTCTAGTCTTTTGTTATTTCTATTGAATTACGTCCAGTACACGGAGAAGAAACCGAACTTCTTGAAACTGTAAACTCTACCACCAATTAACAACTACACGTTAAGTCTAAAATTGCCGCCATCACATGAAACAAACATCAACAACATCCATGGAAGCTTGAATTTAATAAAAATAAGAAAACGGACAAAAAATGACTTAATCAGACTCTTCAGTTTTCTGCTTCTTTTTCTTCTTCTTCTTCTTCTTTTCTGAGCTTTCTTCCTTCTGTGTGTAAAGGTAAACAATAATCATTACAATTAATAATAATCATAACAGATATTGCATTAAAATGGAAGTAAAGCATCAATGAAAGCTTCAGAGCATTGGCAAATACAAATACAGTCAATGTCATTATTGTTGTTCACGTAAAGTAGAGATCAACACTACCACAAGTAACACGTGATACAAATACAGTCAATGTCATTGTTGTTGTTCACGTAAAGTAGAGATTAACACTACAAGTAACACGTGATACAAATACAGTCAATGTCATTATTGTTGTTCACGTAAAGTAGAGATCAACACTACAAGTAACACGTGATACAAATACAGTCAATGTCATTGTTGTTGTTCACGTAAAGTAGAGATCAACACTACAAGTAACACGTGATACAAATACAGTCAATGCCATTATTGTTGTCCACGTAAAGTAGAGATCAACACTACAAGTAACACGTGATACAAATACAGCCAAAATCACGAAACTCACTCTCGGACTCAGGAGCCCAGTGCCTGCGGAGGAGGCTAGACTGTTATTAGAGAGTGCGTTACAGATAAGAGTTTATCTTCCTATCGAGTTACTGTTAATTACATCAACATGTTAAACGATACGTCAGAACTGTCTCATACCATAGGAAACCCGATGCAAACATAATATAGCGTATTATTAGCGTAAATAAAGAGAGAGAAAAAAATGAAAAGAAACGACAAAAAGCCGGGCTATCTGTGCTTTGTGTCTTGATTTTTAGCGGGTACAGGAATAAAATGAGCAGACTCGTACCCAGTCGCTTCTCTTACTCGCGCTGTGGCTGACGGGAAGGATTTAGAGAGCTCGCGGTGCACCAAGGGAAGGACGGAAGGAAAGTGCGAAGCCAGTCGTCACTTTTTCTCCCTCCTTCCCAAAATCCTTTGCGCGGCACCATCCCATATTCCTTTGCGAGCGACAGTGAATATATGAGTGGCGACTGGGTACGAGTCTGTGAAATGAGTAGGAAACTGTTTTATTTGCGTCTTGATTTTTAGCTGGTACAGGAATAAAATGAGTAGCAAACTTTTAGTAGTGAACAAAGGTTTTTGTTTATGCCTAATTCTTATTAATAAACGTTTGAAGTCCTCTGGGATTTCTAACATCTAGGTTATTATATAAGGTATAGCATAGAATATTCAATAAGCTCTACCATCTGTGTAAGAGGTATTCTACCCTGCAATGCTTTCACGTACCCGATGTAGACAACGGCATCATTGTTCACCAAAAGCAATTTTCACATCTTTTATTGTTTTAGATGTTTGCGCCGCAAAAAATACTTTTGTTATAATTGAGTCCCGGTTGAGTTTAGTTTTTGAGACTTTAAAATATTGAAGATAAAGTATTCACATTTCTGATAGAGACAGCATCGGGCGGATCGACTTGTTGTCACGTCAATAGAAAGAGGTTTCGTTTATCAATAATAGTATACTAATGGGACAGCGACAACTAAATAAAAACGTTTGAGACTTAAAATGAAGTTGTTATTTTATGTTTTTTTAGAGTATGGTCTTCAAAAACCGATATTTTGATGATTTTGATGATGGCAATAAACAGTAACTGATGCGTGACAAAGGACGCTTTCACTAACGCCTTCTTGAATATGTTCGATGATAATTTACACAAAATCTAAACAATAGATTTTGCATCAAAATATTTATTATTTCTTGGGTATCTGTTAACAAAAATCATCGCTCGTTCGGAATCATTTCCGAAGTATGGTAATATACAGAAGCTTCGTTAACGTTACCGTGCGCGTTTCAAAAGTCCATATACTTCGGAAATGATTCGTAGGGCAGCCAAGCGCTGCCAAGCGCGGTGAAATCATGCAAATGGCGTGAAGGAATGTCTTGTTGTGCCAAACTGGTCAAACAATAGAACTCCCAGAGCACCAGATCTTTAAACAGTATCTCAATATTACTCAACTTTGTGTCTACATTAGATACCTTTAAAACTACCCAATGAATATAAATCAGAGACATTACGAAACATTAATAGCTTGAAGCCCAAGTTTTATTAAAAACAAAAAGACGAGTTTTACGATTTTTGCATTTTTGTGAAATTGTATACAAAACCGCGAAAAAAGTAAACATTGGATTTTTGGTCCGGCTCATATATTTTAATTTACGTTTTGAGAAGATCGTATGGCTCGATTGCTATCTAATTGCCATAACGTGAGCAAGAGATATAGGAGAAAAGAACGAACGATGATTTTTGCTAACAGATACCCAAGAAATAATAAATATTTCGAACAATAGTTTTTTGCGTAAATTATCCGCTTTATTTAAACAATCCTCGATATCTTGCAATCCGCCTTATAAATTTTGATAAAACTTTCTACAACTGGGGGCAAACATTCAAGGTGTAAAGCAGCATGAAGCATTTTGTTAGAAAATGACTTTAAAGGCTAATATTGGTCCGATTTCTCAAAAAAACAACATCCTAAATCATAATTCAGTCTTTATGAAAGAAATGTGCTCAAGTGGATTTGAAATCGAACGTTAACCCAACGCGTTTTTATACTGTAGCTTCAAATGCGGACGGTACTCGCGAAAAATTATTGGAAATGAATGCTGGTTTTGTGCTGCTAATGTATAATCATGGTCTTTACTTGATACTTGTTTGCTTTAGTGGCGATAACATGTTTTTAAAAATAAGAGTATACAGTCAATTCAAAAAACATTGTTGTCAATAGGCTTCAAGTCTACGCGACAAGACAGAAAGGTAGCATAGGTAGAAATCGCCGTAGCGGCAAATTATTCATAATTAGTTGAATGAGTGTGCGTGGTATTGTATTGGATACCGTGTGCATTTATCTGCTTCGGTGATTTCTACCCATGCTACCTTTTGGTCTAGTTGTGTAGACTTGAAGCCTATTGACAACATGTTTTTTGAATTGACTGTATGCTCATCATCATAACCATAATCATCATCCCTTGTTATTTTGTTATTTTCCTGCAGCCATTCCTGTGCTTCATCCTTTATGCGATATGTTGATTTCTAATACTAGTACGATGCCCACAATTTCCAACATGATTCGACCTGACGTACTTCTATTCATCGATAACATGTCCTATAAACAATTTATTATATTTTTGTAGACACAGAAAGCTTATAATATGGTGACTAAACATTAACTAAATCATCGGGCGGATCGACTTATAAAGTCCGGGCGGATCGACTCGGAGATCGGGCGGACTTGCTCCGGGCGGAATGACTTTCGGGCGGAGTGACCTGATACTGATGCGGTTCATCAGCTCCATGCATTTCTTTACGTTTCTTAAACTATTTCATTTCTATTATGCTAAAAGTTTGTGTGAAGGATACTTCTTGTGTTAACCCAAATATTTATTTCCTAGCAAGTTTTCTTCATTTTAGCCGGGCAAACGGCTTCAACATTTGCTTCAACATTCGTTCGATTTTGTTGAATGGCAATGTTGAAGTCGTTTGCCCACCTTTTTAACATCTTTAGAGGTGTTCAAACGAGTCAAACATATTGAGCCAACATTAAGTTGTGCCCTATTTAGCATTTAGCTTCGCGTCGTGCTTCTCTCAACACTTCTCTCGTGCTCTGACAACCCCGCGTGCTTTATAACTGCACACAGCACGCGCGCGCGTTTTCTATTCCTTCAAGAGTATCACTGGCGATTGCGACTTACCTGTTTTATGAAAGGAAACTAGAGAGTAAACTAGTAGGCTGCGTCGATGTTCGATGTAAACGATAGGTAATACAGTGGTATCTCTATTAAGCAGTTCGGTTACTTGTCAGATTTAGCAATATGGGTCACGTGACATAATGGCGTCCCTAAGGAATTACAAAGCTTTTTGGTTGTCACGGATTTTTTTGTTGTAAAATCAACACTATCCCACAATTCATTGTAAGTGGAGCAATCTATTGTTATTCAAGTACCAGTAATAAGTTGAAATATTTTCGACGAACGTTGGTGTTTACAGAGCTATTTACGAGCATAATTTTTGAAGTTTTTGAATTTTGTATGCTTATTTGTCCGTGGTTGAAAGAAATCGGCTCGACTAGATCAAAAGTATTTGAGTTTTCCTTTTTAATATTGTAAATTTTGTGTTGGCGCACATCGAAAAAGCGATGGCGCAGTGGCATTGAAATTTCAACACGTTGTGAAACAACATGGACAGGCCTTCTTTTGTAAAACTCAATCTGATTGGACGACTCTATTCCATGGTTACCAGTCGTCCAATCAGAATGAGTTTTAAAAAAGAAGGCCCGGCTTTTAAGTTCTCGGTGTCCTTTAACCGCGGCTAAAAATATCGATTTTTCCCTCACATATCTCTACTGTAAAAATTAATTGCTTGGGCTGCCTGTGGATAATAGTACATTAAAACAGAGGCTGTGTCGCAATGTTTTTTCGAGGGTCAGAGATAGAACTTCTGGCTCCTTCTGTGTGTACTGGAAACCTATTGTATTCTTTGTTAGCTCTAGTCTTTTGTTATTTCTATTGAATTACGTCCAGTACACGGAGAAGAAACCGAACTTCTTGAAACTGTAAACTCTACCACCAATTAACAACTACACGTTAAGTCTAAAATTGCCGCCATCACATGAAACAAACATCAACAACATCCATGGAAGCTTGAATTTAATAAAAATAAGAAAACGGACAAAAAATGACTTAATCAGACTCTTCAGTTTTCTGCTTCTTTTTCTTCTTCTTCTTCTTCTTTTCTGAGCTTTCTTCCTTCTGTGTGTAAAGGTAAACAATAATCATTACAATTAATAATAATCATAACAGATATTGCATTAAAATGGAAGTAAAGCATCAATGAAAGCTTCAGAGCATTGGCAAATACAAATACAGTCAATGTCATTATTGTTGTTCACGTAAAGTAGAGATCAACACTACCACAAGTAACACGTGATACAAATACAGTCAATGTCATTGTTGTTGTTCACGTAAAGTAGAGATTAACACTACAAGTAACACGTGATACAAATACAGTCAATGTCATTATTGTTGTTCACGTAAAGTAGAGATCAACACTACAAGTAACACGTGATACAAATACAGTCAATGTCATTGTTGTTGTTCACGTAAAGTAGAGATCAACACTACAAGTAACACGTGATACAAATACAGTCAATGCCATTATTGTTGTCCACGTAAAGTAGAGATCAACACTACAAGTAACACGTGATACAAATACAGTCAATGTCATTGTTGTTGTTCACGTAAAGTAGAGATCAACACTACAACAAGTGTCATCTTATTATTTGTTTAATTGTTTTTCGAAGATTTTTCAACTGTATAATGAATTACTGCGAACATGGAATAAGAATTATGAAATCTATGTTCACATTTAACGCTAATATCGAGCATTTAGAGCGAAATTATGTGTCACGTGATTTTTGTTTTAGTATAACAGATGACTCTCTCTCTTTTTTAACGACTACTCTGGTAATCGACCATCTCTTGTAAGCGACCACTTTCTTCCGAGGGTGGTCGCTTACGAGAGAGTCAACTGTAGTCATTTTTGGTGGAAAAGACCGAATCAAAATATGTCCACCTGCTGTTGTTCTTGAATGGCTAGCCTCATATGTATGTTGGTACCCAATGGATTGTCCACATGTATGAGAGGCTAGTCATTCACGAACAACTCTTATTCAACTTATTCGCCATATTTTGTTTCAGTGTTGACCCGATAGTGAATAGGGTTCGGGCGACAATAGTTCGGGCAACAAGTGAACAGCGTTTGTTTGATGTGTTGTTCAATCTAATGCCACAAGGATATTTCTCTGGGTTACCAGGTTTTACTTCCTCCGCAACAATTAACACGTGAGCAGTGTTGCATTCTAAAATAGCCAATGTATGGGTGGTGAATGTGAGCAAGTCGAATACTTAAAAATTAGCCACTGGCTAGTAACGAATCCCTTATAAATAATATAAGGATTTATTTATTATCTCTGTTTTTACCTTTTCCTCTTCGTCACTATCATCGTCAGATTCGTCCTTTCTTTTCTCTTTCTTCTTCTTCTTTTTGTCTTTCTTCTCTTTCTTGGCTTTCTTAGCGGAACTTTCTTCTGTCGAGTCAAAATAACACGTTGTGTAAAAAATTTGTATAAAATAAGGGGGACACTTCAACAGACACAAACAAAAATGGATAGAACCCAAGCCTTGACGGAACATGATATCTTGTGAGGTGGGGGAGGGGAGGGGTGGCTTAGTAGTAAAGTTATTGGGTATGCTCCTCGGAAATTTTCAAAAGCACTCCGAACCCAGACAATCAAATGGCTAGTTGTGAAATGCATTATTGGATGCATCCAGTCAAAACTAATAATTCGGAGCCTTATGTGCATTTCACAATTAGCCTTTTTCATATCGAGCAAGGGACTGGAACCAAGTTTCTTAAAATTAATCAAATTCAAAAATAAACCCCTTCACAGGAAAGAACAAATACAAATTAGTAAGAATTGAAAGTTTGAACAAGTTTGTGCAAATTGCAACGAAATTATGGTATTTTAATTTTTTTCAAAAATACAAAGAATGTATGGTTTGGAAGGACGTTTTGGAAGACACCATACATTTCTCTGTAATTTTGGCAGAGTTTGGATGCTCATAATTTTTTTTCTATTTAGCCAAACGTTCTGAAACTTGGTCAATAAGCTTATATTTGGTTACTCTCCCATGAGACCATAATTAAATTAGTTTTTCACACTCGTAGCCAGTCCCTTGCTCGATAAGGAAAAGGCCAATGACTGAGTATGATGCAAATATCCATGTACCTTCTGATTCTGAATTATCTGCTACTTCTTCTTTGTCTTCTTCTTCCTCTGATTTCATCTCTGAATGCTTCCTTTTCTTTGCTGATTTGCCAATAGTCGAGTCAGCATCTGGGTTATAAGTCTTCACTTGGCTAAATATGGTAGAACGAAGGCACATATGTAAATTCAAGTGGTTTTGTTTAAAGTGATCATAATAGATGAGCTGTTTGCTATCTACAACAATTCTTTGAGGTGGCAAAACATTTTTTTGTATTTCTTCCATTTTTCAAAATATCCCTACGACTTTACAGAGCTCTTAAGGTATCAAAATCTGTCTTCAATCATCAGTTGTTATCGACTTTACAGAGCTCCAAAGGTATAAAAATCTGTCTTCCATTATCGTTTGTTTTTAAACAACAATGTATGTCAATATTGTTGGCATGATTATGAAAAAAATTGAAAAGTTCTACTCTCCTCACTCATCCCCCCTTAGTATTTGTAGAAGCAAGTTTGATGTTACCCACCTTTTGTTTTCATACTTGTCAAACTTGGCCTGAGACTTTCCAGTACCACTGATCTTTCTCATCTGAAGTGTGAAATGACAAACATGTAGCCATTTGCAATACAATATCTTTATTTTAGCAGGGGGAAACCATTAACGGTTTTCTAATTTAGGACCCTCAATAACACAACACTGCATAACTAATAATACAAATAATGGGATCCAGTTTATTGCACACTCATCAAAACCCAACTATATTTAGTGACAATTGTCCTTTTGAGAGGTTCAGTGACCACAAATGATAGTTCCATGACGAGATAGGAGTTTCTGTGCATGATAAATTACAGTTTTGCTATGTGTGGAAACTCCAACCTCCACTTGAAACTATTATTAGTAGTCATTGAACGGAACTGTTAAGTTACGATTAATTACCGGGATAAAAAGAGATATTCGATTTGATTGATAGCCTGATTTTCAGAGCGGGCCCGGGTCCTACGCTATCACTTTCTCCCCAAACTCCGTTGGAGAGACGTAGGACCCAGGCCCACTCTGCAATCTGGTTTGCATGACAGTACTTCCAAATCTCCTTACAGTGGAAAGTGTTAAAATATTTGCATACTTTTATGCATATCTTTTGAAGCCTCATTTTGCTCTTCTTCTCCCAGCAAAAGTAACATCTGAGTAACAAATTTATCCAAAAAATCCCATACTGATAATGTAACGTCACCCTGAAAATGGTACCTAGTGGCTGTGATGGGTGGAAATGACTATAAATAAATGAGCACACAAACTATTTGTGGCCAGCTTATTCATCCATTGAAAGTTTAGCTATGTTCTTGATGTATGCTATACAAATAACAATTACTTGCACAGGGGAAATGGAGCGAAAGAACAGGGCTCCAAAATAACCATGGATCACAAGGAGATAGTACTACTGACACTAAGAGAGGCTACAAGATTCTCTTTATTATGTTAAGACCAACCTGTCCTTCTTCAAACATTTTCAGTCTGTTTTCTAGCTTTGCTTTGTTCATAATACCCATTTCAGTTGTGGTATCTTCACCAAGAGCATCAACACGGACAGCAAGGGAAGCCTTGGCTGCCAGCATACGAGAGATCTACAATAAGAAATGTAAACAAAAGAATGAATACTACAAATGTTCATGCAGGCTTTGTGCAATCAAAAATACAAATGTATGCTATGAATAAATTGATAACACGAGACAACTACATGAACCCTTAAATGGTGACTACAGCTAAGACTATGCCAATGAGTTTCCAGGTAGTTGTATAATCTTTTGTACATAGAATGGACTCACGTAAAGAGTCTTTTATGTTCAAACTCTAAGGAAGTTTCAGCCAAGAGTGAATGAGAAGAGATGTGACATATGAGGGAAGACATGGAAAAAAGTATATACTTTTTGGTGTGTCTTCCCTCACTCCCTTCATGGCCTTTACTCCTTTCCTCATTCTCTTTCGGCCAAAACTTCACTAAACTAAACTTCAAGCATTCATATAAAAGTAGGGAGTGTTTGGCAGGGTATACATAGACATCTATTACCTTGCCCTTGTTCTTTGGTGCAGTTTGTCCTACTAGTGATGCATGGTAGATCAGACCATATTTAGGTGTATCATGCTTAGTCTTCAAGGCCCTGTAAAAAAAAAAAAAAATCACATTTACATTATTTAGAAACATACTAAATTCATACAATAATAATTATCATATATGTTGTCTTACGGTTCTGTACGTCTTGAGTATTTTATATATGTATTTTAATACCTCAACAAAACAGAGATATCTGAAGAATACAAATTTACGTGAAGTTTGTTCAAAAATAAAAAAAACTTGGCTCCCTATTTATCATAATATAGAATCTACTTCTTTCTACAGTATGTCCCTACCACTGATTTCATTACTATCCGCCTTCAGACAAAACATTTGTGAAGCGAAGATGGCGATACTCTTCCATCAATCATACACAATTTAAATCGTGAACTGTAAACCATGGTCGATGTAAACATAAAACAGGTAGAAATTTTATTTTAAAGAGACAATTGAGCCAAAAACACAATTGTCTTATGAAAGACATGAAACTTATTTAGTTTGAACAGTCTGATACCTAAAATATATCTTTAGGGTCCAGGAAAAAAAACAATTCATTGAACTGTTGTTGACGACTTGTTTGTAAAATGTCTAGACAAATTGTGTTTGATTGACAGAAGAAAATTGCCAACTCCCTTCACAAACTCTGTTGGGCGCGTAGTAATGAAATCAGTGGTAACACCATCTCAGTCAGTAAATCAATCAAGATACAATTGAATAGTGCAACATTACCTAAACAACGCCTTCTCAGCTCCAAGTATCTGTACAGTAGAAGAGGGATGTTTGGCAAGGTTGATAAGTGAACCTGAAATTATTGCAGATATTCACACATTAGTTATCATAAAAAATAACAATTACCAGTGTCATTGTATTAAGGTGACTCATCAGTTATTACCAGCTCACTCGCCTATGACAATTTTCTATTCGTAACAAGCTTTTAAGCTACATTTGTAGTTTCAATTTAAACCTCTTCATACTATATAAGTTTCAAGGACGCAAAATAGATTATAGGTTTCAGCACTTTCACCTCATATTTAATTCAAACTCACATCATGGGTCTCTTGTACACTCCAAGAATACTCAATGCACATAAATCTAGTCATTTAAACCCACAAGGTTTGCTATACTAACCTGCATGAGCTATCAGGCGAGCACCAACAAGCTCACCAACGAGAATTGTCAAATTAGGAGCAATAGCTAACATACGATTCTTAAGATAATCATAGAGCTGTGCCCTGTATTCCGCAATCTCCAGGATTTGATCACACAAGAAAATGATGTTTTCTTTATCCTCATCAGAAATCTGACAGCAAAACACAACATCAATCACTAAGAAATATATATTTAAAAGCCTTTAGTCTAGTCATATGCTAGTAGGTGAAATATAGCACATTTAATAATGCTCTGAATGCATAACAGGCCTTACCTCTACACCCATAGAAATCTCTGCAGCAGCTTTCAGTTTTTCTTCAACTTCTTCAGGTAAAATCTCAGAAAAATCACAGTTTACTGCATTGTTTCTAGTGCCTATAAAGAAATATTAGAATTATGTAAAGAATACTATATAAAATAAAAAAAGATTTACGTCTAAATACAGGGAGTTGCTACCAAATCCCTAGCCAGAGGCAAATGTTTAAGTATTTGACACACTCCCACTCGCACACCTACATTAAATATTTTAGCACACGTGTAAAGTTAAGGTTAAAATTTGTTTATTTGGGCCATTCCACCGTGATGGACATTACATTCACAGACCTAAATAAGCTTGTGTTTCATACACAGTTGCATTATCTTACAATTTATTTTTTCACACAACTGTCTTAGAACCTTGTCTACAATTTGCATGAAAAAAGTTTTCAGAAATAATTTTCGACTTCAGTTTTTTGTCCAAAAGGATCGTGACGGACATTACAGCTAAAACTACCCCTAATTCCAGTTGGGTAAATTAGAAGTGAAATTCCTGTGAATTGTAAGAAGTTTATAGCAAACAAATGCTTTTTAGCATTTGGTTATAGGTTAAGTTTTCTTACTGAAGACCTGTATTTTTTAGTTGTTTTTTCTATTTTTTCAAGAAAGGGAATATTTAGCGTGACGGACATTACAAGAAACGTGACGGACATTACAAATGGCAAATTCAGTAAGTCAAATACAAGAAAATTGCCTAATTTGCTTAGTAAATATCACATAGAATAGATAATATTACAGTAAAATCATATTGAGAACCTTAGTCAGTTAACTCTCTTTTTGGAGCACGCTTTTTAATGTTGTCAAATTTTCATTATTTCAATGTCTCATGTGGGGATTTTAAAGTGTATCATTTGACATGACATGACATTTCATTAAAGTTTGTTTTTAACTTTCTCCTTAATAATATTGAGGCTGCTTGTAACACCTCAACAGCTCATGCCATATTATAGATAAGTTAGACCACACAACTACCTGCTCATGACATACATGCTCTCTCCCATTGTGGTTTATTTAACAGCCTCCAGGTTATGATATGTAGTCAAATATTTAATACTTACCCATGGCCTTAACAGTCTTTGCATAAGCAATGTTATCTGTAACAATTTTACTAAGCTCAGGGAAATGCCATCCAAACCATTCACGACAGCGCATAGTGTAATTGTTGAGCTCCTTGTCCAGATCATCAAGAAGAGAAATAGCCTGGACAATCATAGTATCAACTTTGTCTGGACTGAACTTGAGTTTGTATCTTGAAAGGCTATCAAAAAGAACAGTTACAATGTTATGTATGATTGTTAATTTTAACACTGTTCAAACTTTTCTACCAATACAGATCAGGAAGAATGCCAGAAAAAAGGATTTTTTTTTTCATTTATAGTTATTGAAAGTGGCACAAAAACCTTTCAGACACAATGAAGCTATACATAAATGGACACATGGAGTATGTTTTAATTTTAAGAGCAAAATATTATTATTTAATAATGGAAGAATAATATTGATGGCCATCAAATGATTAATATCAATCAGATCCCCTGGCATCCCCCTCCCCAAAAAAAAAACATGGGTTATTAAAACAAGTAACACACCTGTGTGCTAGACCAAGAGCCATTGCGTTTGTTTCACTTTCTTTTAATCCTACAACAATTAAAGAATAAAGCAGATCAGAATATAAAAACATTACCCAGCATTGCACACACTTGCATTGAAAATGATTTATTTTTGAAAGTGTATTTTTCAATTTAATCTATTTTCATTTGTTCATATATTATTTTATATTTATATTATTTTGATAGCAGTTTTCATAACTAAAATGGTAAAAGGTTTTGATATTTTAGCTATTATAATCTAGATGAAGAATCCTTGCTTAACCTACCAGTAACAAGGTTATTCATCTGATTTCTTATTCCTCTCATTAGTTCGTGTATAGCAGAGGAAGAGACACAAGTAATGTTCATCTTGTCCTAAACAATAGAATATTACCATTAATAATGTATAAGAAATTTGCAAATAAAATCATAACCAAGTGCTATAAATCTTGATTGAAATAAAAGGTATGTACCCTTAATTTATATATTTGTATAAATGTATGCTACAACTTAACTTTTTCAATTAGGTATATGAAATAGCTACAGTAGTTGTGTAATTACATATGAATTCATGGTTATTACCTTGATGGTTCCTGCAAGTTTGGTGTCAGATACAGCTAGTTGTTCATGGGCATCTTTAGCAACTATCTTCTTGAGGAGTTTCTTGAGCCCTTTGGCCATCTTACCTTCCACTGCGGCAGTGGTTGCTAGCAAATTGTAAATGCATATCAAGATTTAGTTTGATATCACTTTTGAATACAGTCAATCTTAAAAAGGTTGCTTGCTAAAACGATTATTGACCAGGGCTGCAAATAATTTTTTCTATAAGCTGGTCATTTGTCAGGCCAGGGGCAAGTTTGACCTGTCAAAAACCCAGTCTGGTCAAACAAAAATATTAATTTTAAGTGAACATAATAAAAAAGAAATACCTTATTCATACTATTTTAAGCGAAATTTGATCAGCCAAATGTCCGACCAGAAGCGGTCATTTACCAGTCAAATTCCGATGACTGGCGCTTATTTGCAGCCCTGATTGACAATTCCAAATACCATGTGTAGGTATCATACTAAATATTGTATTGTTTGTGCATTTGGAATTAATAGCTTCACAGCCAATCACAGCTCTTTTCATAATAATTATGCAGCCATCTTATATCAGACAACAAAATGTTGCCATTTGAATGTTAGTGGAATGTTAGACTATGTGTACAAACAGAAAAGAGTTTTAGACATATATTCTTAGTCTTTTTATTCCAATAAAGAATTAGCATCAGAGATGTCAGCAACTCAGAAATATTGGGTCCTCTGTGTACTAGAAGTCTATCTTATTATTTGCATCTTCTTCGTTGTTTTACTTCTGTTGTCTACTGAATTCCATAGACAGTCTCCAGTTAACAAGATGGAGCCATAAACGTCTTATAAAGTGCATGCATGACTTTGTTATTCTAAAGGCCGACTTACACGGCACAACTTTTGCCTACAATTGTAGCATGCAACTCGCTTACAACTTGACTTAAGTCAGATTATACTATTGTTAGCACCAAAGTTGTGCCGTGTAAATCAAGTTGTAAGCAAGTTGCATGCGATAGTTCTAGGCAAAAGTTGCGCCGTGTAAATTGGTCTTAACTGTGTTCTTAAAACACTGATTTAGTCTCTCATACTTTAGATCATTCTGTCTGGGAATTAGCTAATGCACACTGTACAGTGTTCTGTCATTTGAATGAATAGTTATATTTGATTTACCTGCTAAAGCTTCAGTAGTATCTTCAAACTTGTGAAAATGCTTGAGTTTGACACTGAAATCAAACAAAACACATTGTTAGCTCAGTGGATAGAGCTTCAGATTACAGTGCAGTAGGTCTGGGTTCAAACCCCGGCTGGACCATTACTCAGGCTCTTTAAATAATTGAGAAGAAGTCGCTGCCTTTGTTTCTTAAACATCTACAAATGGTGAAAACTTCACGTCCTCTCGGATAGCGACGTAAAATGGAGGTCCCGTCTATCAAAACTTAACAACATTGAGGGGCGTAAAGAACTGTGTTCAGACATGGGTTGTATTGTGGCAGCTAATAATGCACCTTGGATATACCTTCAACTCGAACACATTGAGTAAGCGCATTGAGCAGTTCTGGAAATGCGCTATATAAGCATGAACCAGCCATTGTAAAATGGCAATACTCCAGTTTTAAGTTATCTAGTGCCACTATACTATTATTTTGACAAAAGGCGCGCATTTGCACAATATTCACAAATATTCGCACACTATTCACAAATATTCAAAAATTCCAAGCCACGTAAGTGAAAGAAAAAAACATTTTCCTTTTTTCCTGTAGTATTCTCAATTCTAATAACAAACTAAATGGAAATGACCATCTACAATCTTGGGCAAAAACATTTGGTCCGATGCTAGTATTTTAGGTAATCATTATTCAACATTAAAAAATAAATGGAAACTAGCGAGTAAACTAGTATAGGCTGCGTCGGTGTTTGATATAAATGATAGGTAATATAATGAAATTTGTAACACTGTAAAAAATGTTGACTAGAGTAATCAACACATTTTTTTACGGTGTTACAAATTTCATTATATTACTTATCATTATTCAACATTGCTGAGGGGGTATTGAGAGAGATATGTTGTTATAGTCCTGCCAACAATTTTGTATCTAATTTATCTATCTTTCAATATTTAGTTACTAGAAGTAAACTGCATTTGTAGTGCTGATCTGTGTATAAATAGTACTTTATTTTAAATAGTTTAAATTCAAAATGTTCGCTGTTAGAGTTTTATTGCCCAGATAATAAGCTTTTCGAAAGCAAAACACAACAAAGCCTTCAACATATTAAGTAGTAAGGACAGCTGCTCGTATTTAATACTCAAACAGTACTATTTTATTGTACTAGTAAGTGCAAAGAACTGCATAGTTTTCGTGTTTTCGAGTGCGCTAAAAAACTACGAAAACTATATGGGTCATATTCAATTAATTGCTGACTTACAAACTTGAAATTAATGACCGATAATGATAAAGAGAATGTCCTGGATTTGTCATAACTTACACTTTACTTGCAGCATCGGGACTTTCAAAGTCTTTGTAAAGATCGTCTACATTCTTGAGCTTTTTTTCGTCGAGCAACTGAACGATAAACAAAGGCACATTTATATCAGTATTGGAACTACAAATTGCCTTAAAAGCTTAAGTTACATACTTAATATGTTAAAGAATCTATTGGTACCTTAAAAATGGCATATCCTGCCGGAGTTTCAAACAAAACCAGCATTTTTTCGAGCTGTTTTCACGCTTCTACTTAGTTTTTTCAGCACGTGGGGAAGGCTCTAATGTGGTTACTGCTGGCCTCGTCGGCTCAATCAAGCATGGGCCCACAATGCACTGTGAACATAATCCGCAAGCTTTACATTATATAAACACAAAATATTATTTCATGAATATTTGAATTTAAAAAAAAAAGATGAATCAAATACATAAGAACTGCATAATAAGATAATTGAATAAATTAAATAAAAATGAAATATTTTTATGGTCTTTTTAATAAAAATTCACCTCTGTAGTTGGAACTGAAAATTGAAACACTCATAAATAAATAAAGTTTGAATATCTTACTATTCCGACATTCCAAAACAATTTCGACACTTTATATTGGCCTTTTTTATTTCAAATTCTAGCCAAGTTAAATTATGGTACACGGGTTTCCTGTGCCTCATTAGTATTCAACTCAAAGTTAATTAGTAACATCAAATATGCACGTAGCGTTACCTAGGTGATCAAAGTGTTATTGACCGACCGTCTACTCCGTTTTGTTTGCAATCTGTGAACACATTGACTTTGGAAATGATTTTAGAATGTGAATAATAATCCAATTTAGACACTTAAAATATCGTTATTATCTGTAAATGATTTCAAGGATGAGTTATCCAGAAACAAAACCATGAAAGGTAAGTTTAATTGTTGCACGCCGAGAAATCATAAACTCACGTTGTCAAACCTATTATCTTCTTTACGATATCTCTAAATGTTTCTGAGGGTTTTATGATTTTATGAAGTTCACTTAGAATGGATAAGGAAACATTCAAGAATACGTGATTGATACATAAAAAGAATTTGATTTAGAACGCCTAAATGAATTTACGACACCTCGTTGAAAATGAATCGATATTTGACTTTGTGTGTATTGTTATTTCAAAAGCTTTGATTCTCCAATTCTCGACTTTGATTTATAAAGAAAATATAAATGTAGCTAACTTTTAAACCCATCCACAATAGTTTTTATCTATCGGCATCTTTATAGATATCCCTTTTATCGTCTTTATATCTTAATACAATAAGCTTAATGAATTTCTCGGGAATTTTTGTGCTTGATTTTCTAATCAAGTCAGTTTCCGCCAAAATTGATATTTGCTGCTTGAGTCAGGATGTTATCTGAAAAGCGACTAAAATGTTGTTCAGAATTGCTCTATTTATTTACTTCAATTATAAACTATTAAACTACACAAGCCATCATTCGAAAGGCAAGTTTGATCTGGAAATATTTTCAGTCACAGGAAAAATTATCATAATTTTATACAAGTACAGATTTGATGTTTTTGAGAACACGTTTATTTTAAAATGTTACCAAATTTATGCATTATTCAGTGCAATTTTGTTGGTCGTGCTTATCAGCCTGTTATAAAGATTCTGTATATTCTGTGAAATCATAATTTTGGATTGGCTTGTTTGTGGCATGCCCAGGAAACATGAGGCCACTCTGAGACTAAAATATACCATGTAGATTTTGTAGTTAGACTGTCTGACCAGCAATCAGGGTTGTGGGGCTCAAATTAATTACCCATGGAAAAAATTATCTGAATATGAATATGGCAGCTTTCTTAGTCTTTCTTATACACTCAATATTATTAATATATCATTGTAGGGCTATTAGTAACAGAGTTGACATTTGAAGACCAACTTGCTTATGATGAGATATTTGTTGAATACTTCAATGCATTTCTAGCTTTACCGGTAAGTGTAAATACACTCTTTCTGATAATGGTTGTCACCCCTGACAAGCACACAAGCTAATGGCGCAAAGGATCATGGATCAGTTCAGAAACTAAATGTGCATCCAGCTCGCCTTTCTTTTGTCTGATAAGTCAAAATAATAATGATAATAAGTTAATTCTCAATTACACATTGAAAAGTGTAACAATATGGCTATCCCGGGGGGGTACTCCCTTATATTTACTATACGGGGACGTTCCGCCAAATAGGGTATGGTTTTTTGTCTTGGCGTCTTGAATAGGGTATACAATTTAGCCTAATTTGTCTTAAATTGCCTTACCTAGGGTATACAATTTCCCCCTTGAGTCTTGGATAGGGTCTACTTTTTACCAATTTGTCTTAAAATAGGGTACATATTTTTAGGATTCTGCTGTCTTAAATAGGGTCAGGGTTTAGAGGTACCAGCGGAACTTTCCTGTCAGAAACTGGGTCAAGTACCCCCCCCCCCCCCCCCGGGATGGCTATGAAATCCCTGTATACATATAGGTTACCCATAGTCCCCTGCTTGACTAGCTTGTAGGCTTTTCACTTCACGGGTGACAAAGTTTCTCGGAAAGGGTATATACAAGATGACTGATGTCTGTTTTGTGTATTGGCCATGACCACCTTGCTACATAGCCTCCATTGCAGAAGTCGGGTTTGGTTGGCTTACATACCAGAGGGGGGACATGGTGTTGATGAATATTCTTGCAGTGTTGCGATAAAAACCCTTAAAGTGCAGTGATGTAAATGCCTATGTTGTGCCATGTTTGCATTTCCAAAGCTGTCCCCCTCGATCCTACCACATAAGCAAATGACATCTCCAACAGTGGCCACTTGTTTCATTGTATACAACAAAATACAACTGAGTAACAGAAAAAAATATAATAATATATAAATAAGATACCATGTTAGTTCCCTGTGTTATTTGTGGTCATAAGGATTAAGAAGACTGGAAACTGCTGACTTCCTTTCTCTTTTCATCCCACTTCCACAGGAAGCCCAAACTGCCCAAAATAATGTATTATAAAATGTCTTGTCTAATTCTGTTAATGTTGTATTTTAGGCCTTTCCAAAGGTTGTGCAGTATGACTCAATATCAGGCTCATTTCAAGATAATACCAGAGAACAGAAGTCATATTCACTAGGGCCAAGTGACGATGCAGAAAATGAAGCGAAAAAGAGAGAGAAAGTCATGACATGGGTCAAAAGGGAAAGATTGCCGTTATTTTTGAAGTAAGGACCCCCCCCCCCCCCCCCCCCCTTTCCCGGGAAGGAAACATTGCAATCGCTTTCCTTATTTACTCAGAAACCTAATAGTTTATAAAAAGTTTTATAAATGGAATCTAGCGAGTAAACCGGTGTTTGACATAAACGATATTAGGTAATTCAGCCTCAGTAAACAGACCCTACGTAGCGCTAGAAACCCGTCTCTCTCCTTCTTCGCTAAGCTACGATCACACAGACGACCTTCATAAATGGCCGTCACTTTGAGAAAAAGAAAACCTCATTGCTTCAAGTCTAATATAATGAAAGTTGTAACACCGTAAAAAATGTTGACTTAACTTTACTGACGTTTCGACGCTAAACCCTTCGTCGGGGTAAAAGAAAAAGCTTTGTTAATCTTACAAAAAGCTTTGTTAATCTTACATAAAAAATATATATGTCTTAACTATATGTACACTTAGAAAAATATTTTCAGAGTGAATGTTTTAAAATAGCAAGACCGTGATTTCACGACCGAAAGGAACTGGGGTTCTCGTATGTTGATTATTTCTTGGGTATCAGAAAACTTCACAATGCCAGCACCATTTAGTATATAAGGGCAGATATTTTGGTAAGCTGCGCTTAGCAATCCAAAAACAAAAGAAGAACAAAAGAAAAACACACGCATATGCTGTACACATATAAACCACAATTCCTTTCGGTCGTGAAAATTTCGTTCACCGTTTACTCCGACAACCTTTTTGAAATACTGCAGTATGACTTTAAAAATAAGATTACTTAAAATGAGTCAAAAGCATTTTTATATATATTTTAATTAATTTTGAACGATAGACGGTTTACTGTTTTAGATTACTAAAATGATTATGAAAACATTTTTTCAAGCTGATGGAATCGAAGTATCCTGGTAACCGGCCAGAGGCTTTAAAAATTAGATTACTTAAAATGAGTCAAAAGCATTTTTATATATTTTTTAATTAATTTTGAACGATAGACGGTTTACTGCTTCAGATTACTAAAATCGTGATTATGAAAACATTTTTTCAAGATGGAATCGAAATACCCTGGTTACCAAAGGCTTGACTAACTTTTTCCCTGTCACGTATTTTGAGCCGCGAAGCGATGAGCGAGTCAGGGTAGAATCGAAGCGAATTATGTGCATCATCGAAACTAATAGACCACTTTGAATCATAAATACCATAATATGTACCGGAAAATATTTTTTCAAGTAAACACATATTTTAATATTTTAGCACTGTCATATGAAAGAACTACCTGAAATAGGCATGTTTGGAAGGTTTTGATGCTCTGGCTGAAATATCAAAGATGTTATGCTCAATCAGTGAAAAATGCAGAGATTTGTATGTAATTTTCTACTGAGGCCTTTGATGCCTCGTTTTGGCGTTTTTCTGATTTTTCAAACTCTTATAGCTTCTTGCAAATTTAATCGTGTTTCCTCAAACTTTTACAAGTTATTGTTATGGTGAATGTCTATGATATAATAGCTTTCTTTTTCTTAAAACATCATGATCAATTTAAAAAATTATGATAATTAGTGGCGGCCATTTATGAAAGTCGTCTATATACTATTATGATAATAACTAATATACTAAAATGTTAATGTTGACTTTAGGACTCAATTGTACCTTCGGTTTAAACTCTGCCGCCTTCTCTTAAGAAAACTAAAAGACTTCCGGTCGACCGCCCGAGGAAGCAGTCGCGGTCTGCGAGGATACAGTAGGGCAACAAGCTCAGTTGTCTACTCGCCCCAGGCCAACCGACCGTACAGCAATGTATCAAATAGATCATGGCCTGGAATTCCCGTCAAGCATTACGGTCGTCGTCCATTGGGAAGTGCTACAAGTTTACCTGGAATGTTAAGACTGGCCATTAATGATAATGAACCTACGGACCATGAAAATATTGAAGATGCTGGAACCAAGCTTGATATTACAGGTCACTTGACGTACACGCTTTATTATTTAAAATTACTTGTTTAACGCCAGACACAAGTGTCCTACTTAGAGAGGAAAACCGCGAATTTTTTTTGAAAATCCCAAAAATTGAGTCCCGGGAAAATAAGTGACGATAAAATACTTGTATTATTTGTGAGTTTTCTCATTTTAGATTATTTTCAATTATTTTCCTCATGTGAGAGTTTTTCAATGTTTGCTTGTTTATTTATCTGCTTGCTCTCCGGTTTATTTCTTTTCCTACTGCTGTTACTGTTGTTTTCCGTTTATTATCTATTGTTTTGGTCGCTTGGCCTACCGAAATAAACTGACAATTTCTATTTTTCAACTAAAGATAAAATTGTTGACAGTGCAGACGCAAAACAAGAAACAAATCAAAAAGATGAGCAAAAACCTACTCAAGATGAACAGCTAGATAATGGTGGTAAGTTGTATTGTTATAACATTATATTGTGTTGTTGTTGCGCTTGCTTGCTTGTTGGTTTGATTGTTGTGTCGTTTGTTTGTTTGTGTGTTCGTTCGTTCGTTCGTTTGTTTGTTTGTTTGTTTGTTTGCCAGTTTGTTTGTTTGTTTGTTTATGTATTGTTTGTTTGTTTATGTATTGTTTGTTTGTTTGTTCGTTTGTTTGTTCGTTTGTTTGTTCGTTTGTTTGTTTGTTTGTTTGTTTGTTTGTTTGTTTGTTTGTTTGTTCGTTCGTTCGGTTGGTTTTTTTTTTTTGTTTTTGTTTGTTTGTTCGTTCGTTCGTTCGTTCGTTCGTTTGTTTGTTTGTTTGATTGTTTGTTTGTTTATGCATTGTTTGTGTGTTTGGTTGGTTGTTTGCTTTCTTACTTTTGATTGTTTGTTTGTAATTTGTTTGGCTTCAGTACTAAAAAGCCAGAATAAACGTAAATTGAATTGTCTTTGTTGTTCCTCAGGTGCTCAAGCTCAGGACATCGACAATGGCTCCGAGTTAGAATCAGACCACGACATTGGTGCAGAGGACGAACTTCGAGCTGTCATGGAGTTTAATGAGCTAGATGATGGTTTAACAGAGGCAGATGTCAAAAGCATTGCATCAAAACATAAGCTAACACTGCAGGAACTAAAGGAACAGGTGCTAGGATCGGTAAGTGATGCAAAGGGATCGATGCACTCGAACCAAAGAAATAAACATATTTATGAATAAACAATCAGACATTGCAGCTAAAAACCATCAGGCCTTTGCTCACCTCTGCTTATGGTGCAATAGTAGCTCAGCTCAGAGATTAGAGCAAAACTCAATGAATATACCTTTCCAGAATTTGCTTGGATGATTATAAAACAATCGTTTAATGTCGATAAAATAATCAAGTTCAGTTTCGACTTGGAACCTTTGTCTTGTGATCATCCATGTGAATTCGGGAAAGGTCTACTAGATATAAAACAAATTCGCTGCAAATTTCACGGCATTCAATTTTCTGTCCGTACCGCGCGTAGTTACGCACCGCTATTTGACCAACAAAGCGCGCATTCGCATATGACCCGTATTTCCCGGCGCGCTACTTGAAATGGCTTCTTCAATCAATCAAACTAAATTAAAAAAGTGGGTCATATGATAAAAAACTTATTGACTGAGTTAGGTCGGGCCGTAAAACGTAAGGAAAAATATTTGCCTCTTGGTGCTCGGTCCGTACGTCATGGCCGCGAGCCAAATATTTTCCCGTACGGCCCTCCCACTCAGTCAATAAGTATTTAGTATTTGATTAATTGCTATCCATGATATAATCGAAATTTTTTTATCGTTGTGTTTCAGCTTCAAGGTATGATACTGTTCAGAGCGTTTCTCGAAGACACTGTTGGGATACATTTGTATGACTTCTGGCTTGACGTTGAACAATATAAAGACAGCTTACAATCTGAACCTGAAGAAAGCGCCAGGGAACATAGAACCAGATTATTTAGGTAATTGTTAATACATTGTCTCATACCTTTGAATTTCTTCCGGGAATGACTTTCCATATGTAGAAGAAAGAAGTTGCTCGTCGGAAATTTTGAAAATGACACTTAAAATTTACCAGTCTAGTTCACAGTTATAAGCGTGTCAAAAAATTACCTCTAAAAAGCAAATATATGCATTTGTCATTCAGATGATCAATACCATATCTCGGTTATGTTAGGCTAAAAATCAGAGGAATTGGTATCTTAATCTACTTGAAAGCCGGTGTTTCGTTTTGATTAGTGATACATTTAGAATTGCGATTCTGACTCTGATTCTAACGTGTTATTTGCAGAGAAATTGTAGACAAGCACAAGAACTATCTGACTTCTGATGCAAAGGTACGTCTTCAAATCGTTAGCCACGTTGTCCTTTGTGTGACTATAGACCGAATTGAAATATGGCGTACTCTTATTGTTCTTGACTGTCTAGCCTCGTGTTCACGTTGGAAAACAATAGAGTTTTCACATGTATGCGAGGCTGGGTATGCAGTCAAGAAGAATTGTTATTGAAATTGGCCGCCATATTTCGATTCGGTGTATTAACTGCTTTACGAAAGCGGTAGCCACTATGCTTTCGTGTTGTAAGGCCGAGTGTGCGTCCTTGTGGAACACCACGAAAGCCAAAAAAAAATTAAAATCAATGGTTATAGATGCACTAGAATTTCTATACCTTAATTTAAAGTTGAAAATTAATGATATACAATTATTCTTTTGACATAGTTTTCAACTTTTAAAAATATACCGGAACAGCTTAAAATAAAATAGTCTATTTTTAATGTATTTTTCCGTGTTTCAGGAGCAAATCGAGCGTGCATTATTTCATGGCGGAGTAACGCAAGACCTGTTTACGCGGACACAGTATGATATGTTACGCAGACTACGTTCATATTGGGTGCCAAGGTTTCTGGTTCACTTGGAAAGGAATGAAGATTATAGGTAAGATAAAGAAAGACGAAAAAGGCAAACAAGAGGACAAGTAAACAATCCGGCAAACAATTGCAAACCGACAAACAAACAAACAAGAGCCGGACAAGTAAACAAGCAAACATTTGCAAACAGACGTCAAAGAAACAAACAAGAGGCCAAGCAAACAAACAAACAAACAAGAGCCGAACAAGTAAACAAGCAAACATTTGCAAGCAGACAAACAAACAAACAAGAGGCTAACCAACCAAACAAACAAACAAGAACCGGACAAGTAAACAAGCAAACATTTGCAAGCAGACAAACAAACAAACAAACAAGAGGCTAACCAAACAAACAAACAAACAATAACCGGACAAGTAAACAATTGCAAACCGACAAACAAGAGGCTTACCAAACAAACAAACAAACAAACAAGAGCCGGACAAGTAAACAAGCAAACATTTGCAAGCAGACAAACAAACAAACAAGAGGCCAAGCAAACAAACAAACAAGAGTACAAGCAAACAAAACAGAAAAAGAGAATAGGCAAACAATCAGACAAACAGACAACGAGTACATAAACCAGCAAAAGACTTAACAAAACAAACAAAAGAAACAAACAATCAGATTCAAGCAACAATAAATCAAACAAATACAAGGCAACATGCAACCATATTGGCAATAAGACATTCTAATGTTTAGAACTAAATGCATCAAAAAGTCAATGAAGAAAATGAATAATAAATAAAGCAAGCCAAAAGAATGTAATAACCAATGTTTGTTTCTGTTGATAGTGATGACTATTTTTCACACGTCAACCCACGTGACCAGTACCGACCAAATTCAAGTTTGAGTTTCTTTCCTTCATTATCATTGGTTCATTCAATACCACCGCTTGGAGATTGGTGCCGAGAAATGATACGATTTCGTAAATGGGACCGGGATATCCTAGTTAAAGACCAACGACGAAAGTCTGTCAGTCAGCGGTTGAATGCCATCCCAGAAGGGTGAGTTTTAATTTATGTTGAATGTTTTGTTTCAGCCGATGAAATTCCCGACATCCTTTGCAGCCTTATGAGTGTTGACTGTATCTTCGGCTGCGACAACGATTTTTGAAATAGATGTATATTTCTCTGTATATTGCCCTATATACACCTATTTCAAAAATTGTTGTCACAACCCACACTCTGAAGCCTGCAAAGGATGTCGGTATTTCTTCTCTTGTTAAAGATTTATTCATAGCATATTTTGGTTGTACGTGTTTGTGTTATATGACCATAACAAGTTGTTGTTGTTGTAGATATAAATAGAAATATTTCTTCAAAAACGTGTAATGAATCATAACTTAAGTCCATGTAACCGACATCCTTTGCAGGCTTTAGAGTGGACTGTAGGTTCGGCTGCGACAACGATTTTTGAAATATGTGTATCTATAACCCCATTTACACGACATCATTTTCGGGACCGGCACTCCTAACTTTTGGTACGCGTACCTTACTTTTCTGGCACGGCACTCGTAAAATGTGCCGTGTAAACGCAATTCCGAGCGGCCCGCGTACCTACTTTTTAAGCGTGCCGAGACTACCTCAGGTAGGTAGTCTCGGCCCGCCAAAACAAGGGTCCGCGTACCTTAAATGCGCCCACGAGTTCGAATATCCAGCGGAAATTATACCGAACATGCTCAGTACTCGTTTGTTTCGGTCTTGATCGTGCAAAATGGCGGCGTCTACTTGCAGTTCTACATGTGGAAAAACCAGAGGAAAAACGTAGTCGAATGAGGCCACAAAAAATTTAATTCAATATTTTGATTGAAATTTAATAAGTAATTTAAATGTTTGCTTGTGATTGTGTATGGCCTACGAACATTTCTAGTAAAAACTTCAGGATTTCCATAAATGAAATACCGATCTGATTTGATATAAATGAAACTCGCATACTTTCTGAAATTTGAAAATACTTTCGTCTACCTCTCCATCCAATTCCTAATTCATTTCTGTGGCGTGTGCACACATTCATTTCACTCAAAACTTCTGGTCGACACTCAAATATTCCTGTACAAAAAATAAATTTAATAGTTACTTAAAAGAAAAAAAAATATGTTATTCAATACAATACACAAGATATAATTAACCTGCTCTACACAAAATCATGATCAATTCGACCTCTGTTTTTACTTCAAAATGACTCAGTTGCAATGACCTTTGCTTAGATATTTTTTGTGCAAGATAAAAAAGGCCGAATAATTTTGTTCACAAGTATCTGATCCGGTGTGAAACACGGGCCACAGTCAGAATTAAATCCCCTATTTTACTAAAACTGACTGCAGGTCTTTCACATCTTCACATTTACCGCTATTTTGTACTAATTTATCTTTTTAACTGGACATAAAATGCACTACCAGCGGACACATTCTATGATTTTGTTCAATTTCAAAGATTGACAATTCCATGAGACATAAACATCAGATTATGCACACCGAAGGATGTAATGAATATCTAACATAAACCGAAGTGCGTTGTTTCTGCTCTCTCCGATGAGCGCCAGGTAAAATACTAACAAACATTTACAAATTCATTTTTAATTGTACGATTTTTAATTTGTACAAGCTGTAATGATACCGTGTAAATTTGAAATTTCAGACTGCAAAATTAGGCCGAGGGCTCAGGAAATCAGGTGGGCCATTTCAAAATTTTGGAGTGCCCCATAGATAAACTGGCCCGTCTACATTTGTCGTGTAAAAGCGATTTTGACGGGCCACAATCGATCGGCCCGCGTACCTAAAGTTTGGAGTGCCGGGCCAAAAGTGATGTCGTGTAAATGGGGTATAAATCAGGCTTGATAATTCCAATAGCTGTTATTATAGTTATATACAAATGGTTTTGAACAATGGATTTAAGTTGAGGCTTTGGGGCCAAGTTCTTGTTTTTTGACCAAGAGCCGTGATTTGAATCCATTGAATAAAAACATTTGCATCTAACTGTAATAACAGCTATTGTATGTTTGCCTCGTTTTGTGGGTTTATTTGAGTATGATAAATCAACCAATTAAATATAGAACAACCAAATATATCGACTATTTGTCCTTGTCAGTTTTCTTCTAGTAATATATTGTTTTTTTTGACAATTTTCTGTATTCATTTCAGTCAACTAGTTGACCCATTTATGTCTGCATTGAAGGCCGAAAAGGATGCTGGTTATCCATTCAAACGATATCTACAAGGGTAAGGAATAATGCTCTACGGTATCTTGAACTTTAATACTTCTTTATTGTGTGTTATGTTTTTAAGCGACTACGTAAGTTAATTGAAGAAAACCTTTTCCAACTGTTTTTGAAATACAGTAAAAACCCGCATATAAGAACCAGTGGATTAAGAACCACTAGGCTAAAATTTGCTTTTTAAGCACCTGTTTAAAACGAACCACTTTAGACTAAAAATCTAGACTGGTTCTTATATGAAAGGTTTCAAGATTTATTTGGTCATTTGAAAAAATATAAGTTGAGTCTGAATATGACCAAATTTAAAATCAATGCAAGAAAAATGTTTTACAAAATAATGTATTATCAGTGAGAATACATTCATCCTGATTCAGAATCTTCTACATAACAATTTATATAACATAAAAACACTATATAAGGGAAATTGTTTTTGCTTTGTACCACCTTAGCCTAATTTCTCACTAAATACCAATTATATAAGAACCACTTTAGCCTAACCTCGAAAAAGAGTGGTTCTTATATGCGGGTTTTTACTGTAGCTGTTAATTTTTTGATAAATTACTCTTGTACAATCTGGATTATCGAAAGTTGATAATATACGCATGCCAACTTGCAAACGCTGCAAGAGCGCAAAAGTTGCAATTGAGAATTATCATATTGATGTATTGTTTATTAATTATTTAGCCAAGACAAGACTCTGTTGGCGCACATTAGTTTCTGGCTGGATGTCAAGGAGTTTAATGCTGCCGAAAAGCGATCAGGAGATCGATACTTGAGTCGATGTAACGCATGGAATATCTTTAACACATTTTTAGCATCAGGTATGTTTCAGGATTGTTGTGCTCTGCTACCAGGGTAGGCATTTGAGTTTCCTCGAGAATGTACAATGTAGGTATTGTACTGTACCGAGAACCCCAAATCTAACGTTATCTCTAATAACATAGAACCTGTTAATTTACCTTTTGATAAGTTTTATCTACTTAACAGGAACAGAATTAAACATTGGATTACACGCATCAGAGAGAAAAAGAGTCGAAAAAACCCTACATTCTACTGAAGAACTTCCTGTCAACCTTTTCGCAACGGTGGAGGTAGGCATCTACTAAATTATTCTAATCATCAATCAATCGGTATCATTTGGCAGTGTCGTAATCATTCCTACGCTCGCTTCTTTCCCCTCTCTTCTTTGGCCTGAGGGTTGTAGGTTAGAAAACTATAAATGGTTATTGCGTCTCCCTCCTTAAATAAAGATATTGTATTGTAGAGTGCTTACACTATGTCCATGAAATAGAATCTAAATAGTTCCTACATATTAGTTTTTATTTAGTGACTATTAGTCACTATCACTCAACTGGAACAGCTTTAGTAACAATAGACCACAATGCACAAGGGAAATCAAATACTCAAAACCATAAAAAGTTAATACTTTATTTATTGTGTATTGTTACTAAAGCTGTTCCAGTTGAGTGATAGTGACTAATAGTCACTAAATAAAAACTATTAGTTAGTAACTATTTAGATTTTATTTCATGGACATAGTGTAAGCACTCTATTGTATTGGCCTTGCGGGGGGAGTGAAAGGACATCTGTTAGGGTATGCACTGCAATAATCATTTGAAAATCTCACGATAGGCATCTACTAAATTATTCTAATCATCAATCAATCGGTATCATTTGGCAGTGTCGTAATCATTCCTACGCTCGCTTCTTTCCCCTCTCTTCTTTGGCCTGAGGGTTGTAGGTTAGAAAACTATAAATGGTTATTGCGTCTCCCTCCTTAAATAAAGATATTGTATTGTAGAGTGCTTACACTATGTCCATGAAATAGAATCTAAATAGTTCCTACATATTAGTTTTTATTTAGTGACTATTAGTCACTATCACTCAACTGGAACAGCTTTAGTAACAATAGACCACAATGCACAAGGGAAATCAAATACTCAAAACCATAAAAAGTTAATACTTTATTTATTGTGTATTGTTACTAAAGCTGTTCCAGTTGAGTGATAGTGACTAATAGTCACTAAATAAAAACTATTAGTTAGTAACTATTTAGATTTTATTTCATGGACATAGTGTAAGCACTCTATTGTATTGGCCTTGCGGGGGGAGTGAAAGGACATCTGTTAGGGTATGCACTGCAATAATCATTTGAAAATCTCACGATTGAATTTGCGCAATATAAATTAATAAATTATTAAATTATTATCATGATAAATAGTATGTAATCGATCGATACATTTCTCTTTAGAACTATGTAGTTGGTGTACTGAGAATTTCTTGGGAAGATTTCAAAGATTTCGACCAGCAGCGATATCGCAAGTAAGTGAAATTCATATTAGTTATACAATGGTTTTGAGTGACATACCGCGGAATATCCCACCAGTCACTTGTATTTTTTAGTATACACACGAGCTTTTAGATATTTTATCCCACATCATATAAAATAAAGATAAACCGCAATGTCACATGGGAAGAGACAGCTGAATACCGCCGAATATACAACGGCTTTCAAGCATTCAGTCATAGACTAATAACCTTGAGGCCGACGGTGCTCATTTTACTTCCCTCTCTCAATCAGTGTTCCGTTTTAAGGGTATTTAAAGCTACTTAAAGCTACACGGAAAGGAGAGAAGTCGAAACAAGGATGTGAGGTCACTGGCAATCGAACTCGGGACCTCTTGCACAGAATGCCGCGCCGACTAACCAACGATGCCATGCATCCTTGCTCCGTACATGTAAACTAAAGTAATGTAATGTATCTTGTATCGTACCAGGCCTCCTCGAAGTACATCAGAACGAGTCGCATCACCTGGTGGAACACATTTTGATAAAAACAAAGACGATCATTACTATTCACCGACTACAGGACGATGGGTTAAAAGGTACGACAGTCAGCTTATACAGTGAACTAAACCTTTACTATTACTTTCATACAATCTACACTCAACGATCACATGTGGCGTCTGCAGTGATCGAACCCGACTCACGACGCATTTTAAAACAACCGGTGCCACCCATTCTATAGGTGGACGTACAGTGACGTATTTTGTTATGGTTTGCCAACCAACCATTGTTATATGAACAAATAAAAATGAAAATTCTATTGTTAAAATGGTTGACAAATTAGCATCACAATGCCAACACTTGTAAACACTTTCGCTCACATATATAAACCTATTTCAAAAATCGTTGTCGCAAACAAAGCCAAAGTCCACACTCTGAAGCCTGCAAAGGATGTTGGTATTTCTTCTCTTGTTATCGATTTATCCATAGCATATTTTGATTGTACGTGTTTGTGTTATATGATCATAGCAAGTTGTTGTTGTGGTAGATAGAAATATTTCTTCAAAAACGTGCAATGAATCACAAATTAAGTCCATGTAACTGACATCCTTTGCAGGCTTTAGAGTGTGGTCTGTAGCTTCGGCTGCGACAAGGATTTTTGAAATAGGTATATAAGGTGGCTGCTGAAGATCCCTGCTTTTGTGCTCTTTGCGAATAGTAGAGCATTATGTCTCTGTACAATAGTCAGGTCTCGGAGCCATCTACTAACAACAGTCATAATTGCAAACTGCTTTTATAGCAGTCCGATAATTTATTGTAAAAAATCACTGAAAAATGACTATATGTGTATTTATTTTTATAATCTTCCACTCTCCTCGTTTGACCATGACCAGAAGTAGAGATTCATTTGCAGTGATTAAAATAAATCCACGTTTTGTCTTTACTGTAGACATCCAGGATCATCCCCTTCAGAGCGTGGTCGTCGACTGTACACATCACTAGCCATGGCGGAGGAAAGTGACGCAATACGCTCCAACTCATCCTCCCCGAAACGATCATTCATTCCCCCTCCCCCAACACCGACCAAAAAGAACAAAGGATCAAAGAACAAAAAGAAAACAAAGAACAATAGAAACGTGATTATACGGCGAAAGAAGAAAGCAACAACAGTCAGCACATCTGATGAAGAAGACTCAGATTCTACAGAAACCGCGGAAAAACCGGCAAAACCGCCTCAACCGGTTGAACCGGATTTTGTTGACGTGGTTGAAAATAAAGGGTAAGCACAATGCTAGCACACAGCCTAACTAGTAATCCAGGAGAATGTTTGCAGACATAACTAGTGCATGTAAGCACAATAGTCTCCTTCTCGGTTCCCTGCGCCATCTTGAAATGTATCTTTTCATCAAAGCGAGACGAACGTTGAGCTTGCAATCATAGAAACCTTTTAACACCTTGCCGGGCAATTATTCACGTGTCTCTATCATTGCAAACTCAACGTTTGTCTCGCTTAAATACAAAGGCTTGGCTACCTTTCAAGTACCCAAATACTCTCAACTCATGTTTTTCTTGTGTTCTCTTCCAGGACAATGTCGGCCTTCAAGCAATATGTACAAAACATGGAAGGACGGCAAGCGTTCAACCAGCTTGTCATGTATTTAGAAATAGAACAATATAACACTATGGTACCATCCAAGAAAATGCAGAAAGCACAGCAATCCTCAAACATTTACAAGTAAGGCTATTGATGTGTGTACATAGCAACTGTTGCTAAGCCGCCATATTTTGAAATAAGGAATTCGTAATAAAAAATACGTATCGCCTTCCGGAGATTAGTAATTAGCAGTTGTTGCAGTATTTTATCGAGCATCTTCGTAAAACAAATGGATAAGTAATTTTATTATTACTTTCATTAATGGAGAACCCTCTTCTTTATATTCAGTCTAGTCTCCCCCGCAGCCGTTTTTAGTCTCGTACCATTCCCCTACGAGAGAAGTGGACTGTAGTGGAATGGAACGAGACTAGAAACGGCTGCGGGGGAGCTTTATTCAGACGATTCTAAACTACTGCCTTTATAACAACTACGTCATAATTGTGGTGCAGTAAATATTTTTCATTTTGTTAATATGTTTTTTCTTTGGTCATCAACAGAACCTTTTTCGATCCGTCATCCAGAAGGTAAGCCACATGGATACGCATTAGCTATTTATTGAAATTTCTATATTTCTATATTTCAATTTATCTATTCCCAATAAATATCTGTAATACTTATAAGATTGACCTTTGATATAATATTTAAAAGAAAAACCAACGCAGATAATTCATCCTGCCATTATTATCAGGCAGCAGTAGGATGCCATCGAAACAAAACGAATTATCCGCGTTAAATTGGTTTTTCTTTTAGATATTTGTAATATATGTTTATTTCATACCTACTGCTATTTATTTATTAACTGGCATTGAAGAAAAAATCATTCTGTTGTAAGTCACAGCCAATCAGCAAGTGAAACTGAATTGATCGTGCGGGAATCTACCTCACTGACGCGAAAACTGTAAAGCCGCCTTTGGTCAAAATGTCGTTCGCAAAGCCTCGTTCATTCGTTTGTAATTCTTCGCAACTCGTGAATAAGAATCGTGCGCGCTCACTTACCATGAGGTGATCTCTATATACGCAATTTCTCTTTTGGGAAATATGAAATAGTGGGCCATAAGAAACAAAAAGAGTATGACTTTAAATTATGAAAGGTATATACACCTACTTGCAGTAAGGTTGTCATACAAAATAGAACATTTGTCACAAAGAAAATAGAACATTTGTGATTTAGTGCGAAAGGAATTAATTAAAAGACGAAAGAGAGAGTTCAGCTTGAGTGATCTTCTTTTGTCTTTTAATCAATTCCTATCGTACTAAATCACAAATGTTCTATTTTCTTTATAACAAATGTATATTTTTGTATGACAACCTTACTGCAAGTAGGTGTATATACAACCGATGAAAAGTAACAGTATATGTTTGTTGTTGTTGTTGTTTCTGGGTTTTCATTGTTACTTTAATTTATTTTCCTTTCCCAATGAAACACCTATTAATATAGTTAAAACACATTTGCTTATTTGCCCTTCTAGGTCAGTGACTCTTCCTTCGCAATTACTAAGTAAAGTCGAGGCTGAACGGCCGACCACGCCCATCCTGATCGAGGCTCAGCAGGCTGTTAAGTCCGATGTAGAGACATACTTTAAATCCTTCTTTAGGGTGAGTAAGAATCAGTATCATCATCACCTTTCATCATCATCATCACCATCATTAGCTATTATAATCATCATCACCATCATTAGCTATTATAATCATCATCATCGTCATTAGCTATTATAATCATCATCATCATCATTATTACTATAGCATTATGTTGTTATCATCATGATTAATATCATTATTATTACCATCGTAGTATAGTAGTTATTGTCATCATCACCATCATTAGTTATTATAATCATCATCATCATCATCATTATTACTAGCATTGTATTCGTTATCATCATGATTAATATCATTATTAGTAGTTATTGTCATCATCACCATCATTAACTATTATAATCATCATCATCATCATTATTACTAGTATTGTGTTCGTTATTATCATAATTAATATCATTATTAGTAGTTATTGTCATCATCATCATCACCACCATCATTGTCTTCATTAATGTCCTCATCGTCATCATCATCATCATCATCATCACCACCATCATTGTCTTCATTAATGTCCTCATCGTCATCATCATCATCATCATCATCATCATCATTAGCTATTATAATCATATTATAATCAAAAATTATAGTTTTATCATTATCATTTCCACCAATCATTTAAACTTTTAGCAAATATTTGGAAACGTTCAAAGTTTAGGATCGAGCTTAACATGGGTTGTTTTGTCCAATAGCATTCTCAAGACACTAAACGTAACGACGTAACCGTACCGAATACACCAAACCAAGGCAGTAAACTCGACGGCCTGGATGGGCAACCAAGTTTTCTTCAGTTTTATAAAAGAAAAGCGCAGAAGAAAAACAAGGTAATTAATGTCTGGATTTAGCCAGTTTCAAATTTATTGTAATCGCCATTTCGTCAAGATGCCCCTACAGGAATTGCCTGTCCGATTGAACAAGGAATCTTGTTAGATGTATTGTACGTTTGAAAAAGGTTTGCAAAATAATTAATGCAAGCTGTACATAAAGCCCACAGTTGCTTACAAATACTCTTATTTCAAAAATCTTTAATGGTATTTTTATGTGCTTTGCATGCATGCAATATGTGAATATTGACCGGCTTCTCTTGCATGTAGAATGTACTAATATTACTTGTTTGTTTGTATCACAGAACTTAGGTCGTGTGCAGCCAACAAAAGAGGATAGAGACTATTTCAAACGAATATTACAATCAACAATTGGACAATTACCTGTCAAACTGGAACTCTTTCGACGATATCTACAAAACCATGGTGACCCCGATAGCTTTCCCAAACTAGAGAACGATTTACACTTTTACTTGGAGGTTCAGAAATTAAAGGTGAGTGATAAAAGAATAGAAAGTAGATAAAGACCTCATCTTATTAAAAACAGGTAATACATGACAGTCAGGGAGATCATAGACTACGAGTAGTCCTTCTTTTCCGTCCAGAATCAGTAATTTAAAAAAAAACGAGTGTTGCGGGATTCCTGTGGAGCGCTCTATTTTCGGCGCGCTCCACAGGAATCCCGCAACACTCGTTTTTTTCTGATTCTGGAGGGAAAAGAAGGACTACTCGTAGTCTAGGGAGATCACAAATATGGTGCTAATAAACTGTTTTTTTAACTGGCGTAAATTTCAATTGTACAATGTATTAGCCTATGAAAATAGGTAGTGTGAAATATGATAAAAAGAGAAAGAAAAGCATTGTATGTGGCTGCGGCTGCTGATCCGTCGTTTGCACCTATCCGTTAGACGAAAGCGACGAAAGCGGTTTTCAAACATGCAAAGTTCGGTGTGCCGATCTTTGAAGTTTGACTGCGAGACAACCCATGTATTTGTTGGGTAGATGCAAGCGCCGGTAATTAGTTATCGATAACTAATACAAATTGGTTAGCTAATTACTAGCTATTAGCATTAAATCGATCTTCAATTCATCGACTATTACCGTTTAATTGATTATTATATACCTGGCGTTGTAACATGATATGTTTCTATTTATTTTGCAGGATCTTTTCAACTTTATGGACGATGTAAGTATTCATCATATATTGGTGTTGTTGATATTTTGTTTATTAGAATTATTAAGAAATAGAAAACGAACGCTCATGCTGTGTGAGGCTAAAGTATATTTTGGATGAGTGATTATACACAATATAAACCAAAACGAAACTCAGGCGAAACAAAAAGTAATGCTCATTGTTTCCCCAGAGCCTCTTTTTATTTACCCTGGGAACCAGGAGTTATTTTCTCCTTGCTTTAGCGTTTGCTTTAGCGTTTGTAAATTTGACGGTATGTGATTCAACGAGACTAAAATAACGAACACAGACGTACAAATGATAAATACGAATACTAGATTAAGAAACCCTCTAGTTTTTAGGGTACTTTTTATTTCATTTGTGTATGATTATTCAACCGGCAAAATTTCGACTCAGTGGGCGAAGTGGCTTTATTGGATTATTGAGGTAACGCTTATAGCTACAGCTTGGACTACCTGTGATTTTGTATATTGTTAGAAGTCACTGACATGTATTTATGTTTCATTTGTTTAGTCATCGTTAAACAGGAAAGTAGAGACAATTATTGAGTGTTTTCTCGACTCAGCAACTCCTCCTTGGCTTCAGGTAAAGCTCGCTAAGCTATGCTCATTATCCATAATCAACTGGGGCAAATTCCTGCCTAAATACTCTTAATCTTTCTTTGACTGATCCCGGATACTTTCCTACATCTACATTATAAAAAAAGTCCCTACTTCTAGGCAAGGAAAAGAGTGAAATCTGCAAACTACTAGTGATGGTGCCTTTTAAGAGTGTCCGAGGATGAATATATTTTACACTAGATGAGATTATGACAACTGGGATGACTAATAAACCAGGGGTAAAATGGAGTAAATGTTGATAAGACTCTGGTACATTTTAGGGGTCCATTTTTGAAATTTACGGCGAGGCTCCTCGCCCTTTCATATATGGGAGTCTTAGCCCAGCACCAAACAACACACCCAACACTACCCCAACCCCCATCGCTCCAGGCCCATTCATTTACTCCTATAAAACATTTTAAAATATCCCTTGTCGTTATTTACCCCGTTTACCGTATTCCTTTAGATTGACATTGGTTCTGAGTTAGCTGCTAGAATAATTCACAAAGCTCAAACGTTTTCAACCGCTAAAAGAGCGTCAAGAGAATATAAAGATTCTGCACTGTTCGACGAGGCGCAGGCCATGGTATTCAAAGAGCTTCTACCGTACTGGGCTGGATTTTGTAAACAATACAAACCACCAGAACAAGCAGATGGTTTTAAATTACCACGTAAGATATCTAAGTAGATATGGTACTATGCTAAGCTGAAGTACGTACTCGATTAAATTATCTTCACTGACAAATGCGAGTTTTCAGTGATGTGTTTGAAGCAGATGCACTAATGCGGATGATGATGATGATGATGATGACGATAAACTTTGTTCCAGTGTATGAGGATCATATCAAAACGTGTTGCAGATGATGATGATGATGATGATATTGAAAATCAAAGAGGTGATCGATGATATTGAGATGATTTATTATGATAATGAATGATGATGACGATGGTAATGCTGCTGATGAATTCAGCTGCAGTTGATAATGATGACAATAACATGACGATGATGATAATTATAGTTGATAATATTGAAATGATTGATGATTAAGATGTACGTTGTGATGATGATGATGATGTTGTGGCTAATATTGATGATCATAGGGGTCATTAAGTTGATATGCGTAGTCAGTATAGTAAGAGTGATGTTGATAATCATGATGATGATGTTAACTTAACGACAACGACGATAAAAATTTAATGAATGATAATTATCGGCTCGATTGAAATACATATAATATGACAAGACCAATTAATGCAAATGATGACGACGATACATTCTAACATTTGTTTTTTGTTGTTAATAGCAACCAAACAAGAGAAAACCCTTTCAAAACGTTACAATGAGTTTGTCAAGTACCGGGCTGTTACAGAAACACTCGTCCTACCCCCTGTCAGTCCGGGTATTGGCCAATCGCGTACCGAGCAAACGTTTTCAGTATCCGATGGAATTAGATGGAAGGTGTGTATCAATGTTGTAAGGTTGAGCAAAATGTTGTGATTTGTCAATGGCGAGCTATCGGTTCAGTTTGCCTATGCCGATTGTTTTATCATTCTGATTTATCATTTATTTTATTTAATCTTAACTTTGAAGGAGCAAGACGCACAAATGATAATAATGAATCAAAACGACGAAGTCGAATCGAGCCCTGTTTACAGTAGCAGCGTTACTGTGCATGAACAGACCATTATTTGCAGCAAAACGACTTTGCGACGTTATGCGCATGAACAGTCTATTATGCGTAGATAGTTATTTGCAGTTCCTTCGGCCAATCAATACGACGGAAAATATAATATGAATGATAATACCATTGATTGGTATTTGGATTGTTTTATTTTTATGTTGTTCTAATGATATGTTGTGTTTGTAATAGGATCGAAGGGAGGTTGATACAGCCAGTGTCACGTCGAGTGCACAAGGAAGTTTAACAGAACGTAAAAAGATAAGCATTGATGCAGGCAGCTCGTCAATTAATCCAATTGAAGTGGGAAGTTGACATCAGTCTACCATACTAGAATAACGCAATGAATAAAACCGCATCGTTTCACTGCAAGACCCTTTTAATAAATTGCCACTACGCTTAAATTCCGCGCTTGGCGTCAAATAATTTTGAATTATTTTTTCAATTTCAACTATCACATTGTACAAATTTTAAAAGAATAGTTTTGAGGTCAAAAGCGTAAAACAAAGCGATCTGGCATTTATATAGAAGGGTTAATAGTCAACTCTCACAATTTTTAATCGATTGAAATAAAATTAGTTCGTTTATTCGATCGTTTCGAATTTTTCAGGTGTCTTTTCTCTAAGCCGGCATGGTGGGAAATTTAGCCACTGCTGGCAGGGAAACAAGAATTTTAAAATATTCTAGATATCTAATAGTGGTTCTTGACCGTGCAGAGATCAGTACGGATTTTATCTTCAAGTAATGAGAAATATCACACGAGTGAGCGCATGCAGCGAACGAGTTCGTTAATTCTCAACATGAGAAGATAAATTCCGTATCTGGGAGCCAAGCGGTCATGTAATTTACTTTTTATCATATAAAAATCAGTAGTATACTGGGTGGTAGCAAAAACCTTTACTTGTAGCTCCTTTTGCTTTCAAAATGACGATAACACTTCAAACTAAGGATCTTTGAAGATCGTGTAGCCGTACTTTTGACTGTTCTTGTGCCTTTAGCTGGATACCTCCAAGCCGGATTCCTCTTGGCTCATAGTTTTAAACCATCCTTCTTTCTTACAGCGAATTGGCTGTTGTGGTGTCCTTACCTCAAAACAGTTTAATTTTTGTTCCTTTTTCTCTTTCTTTCATGTGATATTATTTTATAGATATTTTGTGGTGAAGCTTAAAAACATAAATAAACCGGCTTTGTAAGTAAGTCGTTGAGTTCGGTAGTTGTCAGTTCGATAATTTCCGTATCTCCGCGCGTACATGTAATATCCTCTAATTGTTTTCCCAAAAAATATTACGAAAAGTTGCACATTGTAATACGCTCTGTATGTAATATTTTTTTTTTGTTCTACTACAACAGTTAACAGTTCTTCGTCGGTTTAATACTTCGACAAAACTTTCTATTTTTACCCAAAATGTCGACTGAACTAAAGCTTCGTTGTTTTAGTAAAAGCAAACGCGTCCCGAGTGTAAGAGCGGGGAAAATGCTGACTTGTGATTGGTCGAAAAATGATATCTTCACATGTCAATATCACCAATGGTAGCGGTGTTGATGTGAATTTTACGATTTTGCTATCCAGTATACCACTGATTGTTATATTATAAAAGATGTTATGCACCGAAAAATGGCGATCGATTTGAATATCATTTTGGCGACCATGTATTGTTCTTGACTGGCTGGCCTCACATACATATGACAACTCTATTGTATTTTATCATTAACACGAAGCTAGCCATTTGAGAGCAATAGATGGTCGCCATAATTATAAAAATATTTTTGAAACAAATCGTGTGTTTATTAAAAGAGAGTAATTTATTTTTGTACAAATGAACTTCTAATATATTTATAATAAAATAAATAGAAACGTGTTTGGTCTGATCTGAAAAGTGTGATTAGTTTATTTGTATAATCCTAATTTCTTTGAAAAAAAAACCATTATTATTTTATAGTTATCTTTTTCCCACGAATGTCGTAGGTTAACGACGTTCCGACTGTCTATGCAGAAAGAGCAAGAAACTGGGAACGAGCAACACGAAACACCGCGAACAATAAACATAACCTCGAGCCAAATATTTTCCCGTCCGGCCCTCCCACTCATACAATAAGTACAAAATTAAATAGTTTTCCATTACAAGATAGAACATGTCTAAATTAGGAATTTGTCAGAGTTCTGTTGTCATATATTGAATCACTGCTGAGTTATAAATAGAAATAAGAAAGCGAGGCTCTAAAGGCCCAATTGCAAATTTTAAGCCAAATCTTTGTGAATTCAAAAAGCTGTTATCATTTAATTTTATATTACTACACTGAAATTTTGGAATTTCACTAATTTCGTTGTGTTCTTTCTAATAATAGCAACGGTGTCTTCTTTTTTAAATACTGATTAAGCGAGGTATCGCCTTTTTGCATAGGCTGTATGGTGTAGAATACTTGATGGTGAGTTACATTAACGTTCGTTGACTCCCATTCCCATATGCTATCGCAAGGGCGGGCAATTGGCATGGGTAGCCTAGCAGTGAGAGCGCTGGACTTTCATCACTGTGACCTGTTCTGGAATCTCTGCTCAGGGCGACAAGAGTTTGTGATCCAGGTTCGAGTCCCGGCTTATGCATGGATTAGGTGGGTTCTCTCTCATGTCACGAGAGTTTTCCTCCGTTCTATCCCGTTGTTCTCTGGGTCGTTCTTCGGGCTATTCCATTGTTTTCCGGGTTATCCGTTGTTCTCCGGGTTATCCCGTTGTTCTCCGGGTTATCCCGTTTTTCCAGCTCCCTCAGTAAAAATCAACATGTGAGTTCGAATGTAGTTTGCTTGTAAATACAGAATCTAGTGTGAAGTGTGTATGAGAGACAGTATGCCCCCGCCACCTATAGCTGAACAAACATAGCCTGCTTTCAACACAACAAAAGATCCTGGAAGGGGTAACTAAGAAACTAGTAATAAAAATAGCGGATAAGGTAACTGAAAAATATTAATTCAACTCGATAGACTTCCTTTTATAATTCTGTTGGAATAACAATTATTTTGTAAATGACGCAGAGTGATGCAAATGTTCTTGATAGTTTTCAAACTATCATCGCAAATAAGGAACCAGGAAGTCTTTCACTCTAATTGATTTTGGCTTCAAAGTGGCTTTTAATGTGAAAATTGGTTTATAATCCATTAAAATAGCCTAAGGCTTGGTTCTTATTTAGGAAACGAACTCATTAAGCAGTTATTACGAATGGAAAGAGCACGTTATTGAAAGAGTTGGTGGTTGCAGCAGCTGGAGATCTACATGATATGTGTTTGTCGCCTGATTCGAAATTGCAATTAGATGGCTTATATGTTATAATTATTTTGCTGTTTTCTTTCAATTCTGATCGATTCTTGTACTGGATTCTAGCTAGAGGTGTTAATTAAATTTATATTTTAATAGTTTTCAGTTACAAAAAAAATAGAATATAATAATAATATAACAATAATAAGTACACCTACTTGCAAGAACGTTATCATACGAAAAAATAACATTTGTATTTAGTGTTTTAGGAATAAATTAAAAGTACAAAAGATGATCACTGAAGCTGAACTCTTTCTTTTCTAAATACAAATATTCTTTTTTCGTATGACAACGTTCTTGCATGTAGGTGTATATACAACTTAGAAAAACCTCGTAAAATGAAAAATATTTCCCTTAGTGCGAGGCGGCCTAAAAAGATGGATAATTTTCGATCTCAGTTGAACAGATCTGATTCCGACCAGTAAAAAAACGATCTAGCTTTAAGAATTGCGCGAGAATGTTACTTGCAGAGCTACCCTACAAAGCAAGCTAACGCATATAAACGTAAATATGCGTTTTATACATGTATATATATATAAATTTGTAAAACGTACTGAACACCAGTAAGCAACGTTAGAAAACAATATGGTGCAATATTCAGAAATGTTTTGTAGCCTAAAGTGGCCTAAGGTCTGCGGAGTTCTGTCTGTCCAGCAACGCAGGCTACTTTCTTTCTATTTCTCTCCCCTCTCTTTCTCTCTTTCTGCCTTTTTTTTTCTCTTTCTTTCCTGTTTTTTTTTTTCTCTATTTCTCTTTTATTTTTTTACTTTTTACGCTTTTGAAGATATTTCTATATAAAAAATACTTTTGTATCAAACTGAAAAACAAACAAGCAAGCAAAAATATAATATAATATATAAATATATTTGAGGAACGCTCATTTTATTACGTTTTCACTCAAAAACCCACTAAATCAGGGATAGGACAGGAACGCTTATTTATCAAGATTTTACTTACAACCACATGCAGGGAGGTTCATTTTTGAAGTTTTCATTCAAAAAAACTCAGCTAATGACGTCCGATTTTGACCATTCACTTAAAATTTGACAAATGACGATGTTTAAAGAAACGATACATATTTGTAGCCGTGTATCATTTTGAAGTATAAGCAAATGTTATACGTTAATTATACTGTGGGTTGGTTGATTTAGGCATTTGGACGTGCACGTAACATGACTTTGTGACGGTTGAACGACCGAGACGTGATTAATTAGAAGGGGGACATTTGGGTTTGCGGTATTGTGGTATTGGCCATTTTTTAATGCGATATTGCGGTAAAAGGAATGAATTTTTGCGGTAATGCGGGATTTAGGATACCTGCGTTATGCGATATTTATCCTTTTTTAAAGCGGTATTTCGGTGAAATAAGCAAAATCTAGCGGTAATGCGGGATTTAGAATTCCTGCGATATGCGATATTAACGGTTTTTGTTTTTGTATTTTTTTGGTACGTATGGATGTTGAAAAAAACGAAAACGTTTAATGACCTTTGATTTTAATTAAATGTTGTGCGGTATGCGGTTGCCAATTTTTTTTTGCGGTCATGCGGGATTTAACCAATGTCCCCCTCAGATGAGATGATGCTCTCTTACCCATAGAGCGACGAGCCTGTCGCTCTAAATCGTAAACGACCTCTGCTCGCAGGGTAAATTAGAGGATGAATGAAAATACACTTCAAAGTAAAACTCAAGCTATTTAGTGAAAACAAAATAGCAGAAAAACAAAAACAGTAATTTCAGAAACACGTATTTTGATATCTTTAATTGTAAACATAAACCCAAGAACGGCGAAATGATTATATATGTCCAGCATGCTTTGCGTCGTCATTTTGTCTGCCGTTAGCAGTTCTAGATCTATCTACCGAATGATTGTTGGAAGTCGTCTCTTGTAAATTAATATGTAACCGTGATCCAGTTATTTTTTCAAGTGTCTTGAATACTGCTCTTCTTATCTCCTTTATCTTCCAACAATACACTATAGGATTCAATGAAGAATTGATGAAAATGACAGTACTGGTAACATTTAAAGCCACCTTGTATTCTTTAGTCATACCCACAAGGCTTCTGAATACCAATGTCACAACATAAGGGAAATAGCATGCTACCATTATAAAGTACACATACGAAAAACTAACAACGAATCTCCAAAACTTCCGCATATTAATAGTATCCTGGCCTGCAGGTGCTTGGGTGGGCGCTTGGCAGGATATCGCCCGTTGGTGTTTTCTAACGATTCGGTATATCTTAAAGTACGATATAGTCGAAATGAACAAAAATAAAGGGATTGTTGCAATAGCGATGAACAGTGAAACCCGAGGTTTCCATGGATAGAAAGACACAGCTACAGTGAACAAAGCTAATGAGACTAATATTACTTTTATCACTAAAGGTCTGGTCACAATAGCCTTGTAACGCAGGTGTAAGTGTAACGCAAGGTAGCGATCCAATGTTACAAGTGTCACGATGAGAAAGGACAATCCCGACAGTACCCCCGTAAGCATGTTAGTCAATAGCCCTGCGATACAAGAAATGCGAGCTAGTCTATTTATCTCAGCTGCCTTATAGATCACGTACAAAGGCTGTTGAATTAATCCAACTGTAAGGTCCGTCAATGCGAGACTAGCCAACAGCAAATGAGCCGGATCGTGAAGATTTTGAGTACGTGAAATTGAGTAAAAGACAACTGCGTTACCAAACACAGCCAACGGACAGAAGAGCGCATTGATGGAGCATGTTGTAATGTAAACAACTCGTAGATAGTCAATAAACTGTAGAAGACTTGGAACGTATAGACACTTATTTGTGGTTTCGTTTTGAGAAATCAGAAACAACGAGTTATTCCCCATAATGTTTCTTTGCCAACATACATGTAGTCTTAAAAGATTCCTTCTTTGAAATGAAATGTTTTCAGTACGTCACAGCACGTCACATCAAACTGAAATGTAGTATAGCCATTTGATTAAAAAGTATGGGCAAATGATATCTTTCTCAGCATGTATCTGCAGAATTGATTCCTTAATTAGAATGAAATGTAGACCATCAGTTGAAATGCAGTATAGCCCTTTATGGAAATAGTATTTAGTCTTAGAAGATTCCTTCTCTGACGAAACAATGAAAGTCTTCACAACGCGTATATCCTCACACTGAGTTGATATGCTTGATAATACTTTGAGGAAATAGTAGAAATCCCCTGCTGATGACGTAGTTAATTGTCGAAACTAACACTCTCTATTTACAAATGCAAATGTCGATGACGCGATAGTTTCGGTAGCCTACAACGAAAGGAAATAGTAAGGATTATATCACGAAATCGAAAATTAGTTGAACAAGTTAATAAGTTAATTGCTGATCTGCTATAAGTCCTATAACGCTACAGTGAAACCCCTCTAAACCGGACAGTGCTGAGACCAAGAAACACGTCCGGTTTAGTGGGGTTCCAGTTTATTGAGGTTTTCTTTGAAACGTTAAATTCATAAGAAAGCACATTAATGCTGTTTAACAAAAACACCATTAAATGTACTCTCAATAAGCAGTTTAATAGAAATAGAATAAATATTATCTACAAATTTGCATATACGTTTCCCTCTCAATTTAACTATCTTTTTCTATGTACAGTATCTACAGTACTACAGTACAAAATGTTCTAAGCCGTTGTTACAAGCGAAAGTACATTTCATATATTATAGATATTTTTAATTTATTAGATAAATCAGACCGTTCTATTTTTCATAAAGCTTGTAATGTTAGCCATCCTCTACACAGTTTTTTACCTAAAGTCAAGGAGTCCTCTCTAAGACTTAGAAATAATAGTCTCCTACCTAGAGTTAATACGGAGCGTTTCAAAGCATCTTTTATAAATAGGCTATATTTTAGATATAATTTATTCGCTAAATAGTATAATTTGTATATAATTTTTTTAACACATAATATTGATTGTAAATAATTAGTATGTTATCTAGATATATTTATTGTAAATAATTAGTATGTATTTTTACTAGTTAATAAAGACATTATTATTATTATGTAAATATTCCCATTTTCCATGCCACAATCATGTGCAAAATACCTTGGGATATTATTTATTTTGTTTTTTACATGAAACATATTTCTATAACTGTATAACTATATAACCGTTTCCCTCTCTCCCCCGAATCAATGTTGAGTTTTGGAAAAGTAAAACGGTTGTTACGTTTTAATAATATATTTTTTAAAACTCAAACAAAAACGCACATCAAAATATTACAATGTCCTGTAGATGCAGATAATGTCTGTCATTTTTCATTGCAAAATTATTCAACTGAATCTCAAGAAGGTTGGCTATTTTTGTAACGTATATCTATCACGCAAGACCAAGTATATATATTACGTCTTCTGAAAACAGGTTTAATTATCGTGTAGTTTTAGTTTCTATACACTTTGTCTCTTATTTTATGTTATAGCAAATATGGTTATAGATATTGACTCAACTGACAGCTGCCACAAAGCGTAAAAGAACTGAACTGATAGTAAAGTCACGAAACGCAGTGTAAAATAAACGATAGGCCGAATGAAATGAAATTTGTGACACCGTAAAAATGAAAACTTGCCTTTACCGACTATACAAAGTGTAATACAAAATGGCCATCCTTTTAGCATTGGCTATAGTCCGCCGAATTAAATGCAACTTTAATACAAAAAACCTTATTCAGCTGCTTTTTAAAAAGAAACGGAAACCCGGCCCCTTTTTTTTACTCCGACGAAGGGCTAAAGCTCGAAACGTCAGTAAAGATAAGTCAACATTTTTACGGTGTTACAAATTTCATTATATTACCTATCATTTATCACTCAGACACAGACGCAGCCTATACTAGTTTACTCGCTAGTTTCCATCCATGGATATAAAAACAGCTTTTCTTTAGCTTAACAAGCAAACAACTGTTCAAAACATACTTTAAGAAAATAAATCTTTAATAAAAAACAATATTTTATTATAATATATAAATATCGTGAGTAGCCTAAAAAGAAATAAGCGTTGGAACGTCATATATATGCGCGTTCGTGAGCATTTTAAGCTGTATGTGTATATTTAAGGCTGAATATACAAATTAATTAAATTATTACTAAATTCAACAATGCCAGTGGGTGAATTCATAGTTAACTATGGTGAAGTGATGTGGTAAGTCAAAGCGACGTTATGCCTCAAGTGAATATAATTTTAATTATACTTAAAATAAGAGAGGGAATTGAATCACACGAAAAGATCCTATGAACCACCATATGTACTAATAGCAATTAACTATTTTTAGAACGCGAAAAAACAACGAATCTAATTGGCTCGATCATTGCAGGTGATGTTGTCTCAATATTGTCAGTAATTTGTTTTGAGAATATACATTTGAAAATGGCATTTTCAAAATTCCCTTTTTAATTATTATTATTATTATTATTATTATTATTATTATTATTATTATTATTATTATTATTATTATTATTATTATTATTATTATTATTATTATTTTTTATTTTTTTTTCTAAGTATAATGTTTATATTAAGTTACAGTTGACTTTCTCTGAACGATCACACTCTCGTAAGTGACCATCTCCTGCAATCGACCACTGTTTCAATTTCCCGTTTTATTTCCCTTATCAATTCTGTAATAAATCTCTCTCGTAAGCGACCATCTCCCGTAAGCGACCACTATTTCAATTTTTTGTTGTTTTTCCCATATAAACTCTCCAATAAAAACTCTCTCGTAAACGACCACTCTCGTAAGCGACCGCGACCACCTTTATGGGCTTCAAGTCTTGGACTTTTTCATTGTTGTTCTTATCTCGTAAGTCATTAGACTGCTGCCTTTTGGGAAACATTACCTAAAGCATCTTTAGAGATATCGTGGCGGAAAAATGTATCAAACAAAGAGTTCAAATACAGTAATTTTAAAATTGTGCAATAATTTTTGACATGTGACCGGACGTGTTACAAATGACACATGGTTTGGGCTTCATGTGATAGGGTTCTCGTTGTTTGGGCCTCCTGTGTTAAGGTTCTCGTAGGCGACCATCTCCCGTAAGCGACCACTTTCTTCTAGTCCGAGGGTGTTCGCTTACGAGACAGTCAACTGTATAAACATAAACATTATTTCATGGTATTTTTCATATTAAAAAAATGACAATTTTATGTACTTATTAACAGGAGCCCATTAATTAAAATGGCCACACACTGAACAAAACTGTTTTCAATATGAACTGTGCCATAAAATAAATCTAAGAGAGCGTCAAGTCTCAAATGAAATACAATTAACCCATCAAGCGTCAAAAAAAATTAACCGTCAAGGCCGAACAAATAGTCTGAGAAATATTTTTTTCTCAATCCCCAAAAGATGTCTACACCATAAGCCCACCATACGTAAATTGTACAAATCAAATATTAATTTTCTGATACTTATATTAAATTGGCTTATATCAGTTTCAACTATAAATAGTAGTAGTAGAATCGCTAAATTTGTAATTGTCAATCGTCAGTTACCATAACACCCTCTTCCCCCACCCACGCCTCAATTAGGCCCTTAACTAACTGATTCGTTATCTAACTGGAATCAGTGATTGGTCGATCGAGCACGTCTCCATATGAATAATCAATGCCGTAGGATTATCATAACAAAAAGAGTTGGCGACTATTGTGGTAAATGTCTCCTCATTGCTGAAAGAAATTTAAGGACATGAAGGGTGCTCGTCTAGACTGCATTATCCGTTAAATTAAAGTATTCAAAAACTGAATAAAACCTCTTTAAATCTCACGGAATAATAAGATTTATTTTCTATATTAATAATAGCTGATCAAGTATTTTTTGATATCATAATTATTTATTTGAATTTTTAGAAGTTTGAAAAACGAAGAATGAAGTCAAAAATCGAATAATGAAATGAATAATACATGTCCTTTTCTAGCTTACAACAGCCTACTTCCAGTATTTCATGCAATATGCCATCTGTTTGTATCAGTAAAATCACAGTTGGTTATTAACTTTAGAAACAATTATCTAGACGTGATATCGTTCACTATGTGTGATTTTTCGAGCCGTTCGAAAACAAAAACAACACTGAGACTTATTAAAGACAAAGTAAAGTTAAAATTAGAATCACAATTTCACCTTCTGTGAATAACACCACAGGTAGCCCAAGCTCACAGTTAGCGTTAATTTACTAAAGGATATATATATGGGTACTTTTGAACCTTTTTACATCTAGCAAAGCGCGATGTCTTAAAATGCACAGCTTTCTTCGTTGTCTCTTGGTCGCCAAATTGACTTCCGGTCAACCCCGGAAGTACTACCGTCAATACAAAATGGCGGACTTGTTTTATCACAATAAATAAGACATAAACTACTCACATGCATCTTTTAATTCCAAATATATAATCTTTTGAGTACTAATAATGAATTTACAGTCTTTTTTGCCGTTTTTCCCTTCACTATTTACTGACAGTGCTTAGTGACCACTCAATACAGGAAACACAAAGCGAACGAAATGCATTGTTTGGGTTTCCTTTAACATCAATTTTAAAAATTATGATAATTAGTGGTGGCCATTTATAAAAGTCGTCTATTCTCAGATACACAATATGGAAGTCGGCAATAGCTGATGGAACTGAGCTCGATGTGAGCGCTCATAGAGCGTCTAGTTTGCCTTAAAATTCAACAAAACTCTTAGACAGGGAGAAGGTAGTATTTTCTTAACGAAATCGGCTAAAATTAACTCAGAGGATGCATATATAGAGATCAACAAGAAGACATTGTAAGAGTTTTGTTGAATTTTATTGAAGTTTCAATAACCCTAAGATTCAAAAGTAACCACACTGATCCTTTAGTAAATCAACACTAACAGTGAGCTCGAAGTGGCGTCGAACCTTTGCCGCATCAAATCTACTTGCCTTTGAGTACGAACGCTGGTTTCCTCGAAACTAGTAGAAGTATGTAGGCCAAGCATAACATGCACACATCATCTCCTGGCACTAAGCAATGCAAAATACAATAAAAGAGCTGATATCTTCCCGGGTATATCAGGATATGGTAGTTGACGGCTTATATGGTAGTTATCGGCCTTTTCTAAGCCGCTTGCCTCAAAGGCAATACGATTCGAAGTGGCCTTCGACGTCTGAACTATGCCTTACTGTGCGACTCGCAGTACCGTATACGTAGTCACTTACAAAAACTTTTGATGAATGTTTGACATTATTTTGACATTTTTTCATCTCTCTCGGACCAATCTGCTGCAAGTTTATATCGAGAGGCGGAGTCTTTAGAATCTTTGATGTCTGTAATTGGTCCGATTGAGATGAAAAAAATGTCAAAATAATGTCAAAAATTCATCAAACGTTTTTGTACGTAAGTGCGGCGAGTCGCACAGTAAAGTGTCTCTTCACATGCATCCATAGTTGCTAGCACGTACTTCAGATAAACAAATCGGGAAACAAACGGGGTGAACAGTATGAAGACGTCATACTATAAACAGCTTTTATCGCTAAGGACAAGTCACAGTGGGTGCACTGAAACAGCTGAAAGACACTCAAATACAATGTAAACAAGATCTAGATCAGTGATAGAGATGTGTTTTGTATTTCCTATGCGAAATACCTGCAATGGATATCACTAGTGAGCCCCCTCTATGGTCTGAATAATATTAGGAGTATGATACTTTCAAGAGAATACACGACACTTGATTTTACAGGCGGATTTGACTGGAATCGTCAGTTGTTGAGTCATAGTTAAATCTTATAAACGAAGTAATGCAGAAAGGCGTGAATATTTTAAAACTCTTGAAAAAGTTTATAATAATTTCAAGAGAAATAATACACGACATTTGATTTTACAGTGCTTCGGCGCATTTGAATGGAATCGTCAGTTGTTGAGTCATAGTCAAATCTTACTGTCTAATAAACGAAGTAATATACAGAAAGACGTGAATTTTTTAAAACTCTTGAACAAGTTTATAATTAAATTGATTTCTTGCATTTTCTTCTTTGTTCTCAATAAGTAAATTAGCTTTTTCCCTATAATGTTTACCTTTTGTTTCCATGATTCAAATACTATTGTTTATCTCATAATATTATTGTTCCATTGTCCCTATAAAGAAATTGAGAATTATCCTTGTCTGCTTGTTCCTTCAGTTAATGAACATATTATATGCTTCAATTTTTTTTCCTTTTTCTCTATAACCTCATTAGTGTTCATTCGTAATTAAATCTGCCTTGGAGGAGTTTTTTTTTTCTAAGGGGTGGACCATTTGACTTTTGAGGGGGGGGGGTGGATGATTTTGTCCGTGCAGGAAATTTTTTTTTAGCCCGCTGGCATGTGCACGCAATTTATTTTATAGAAAAGCAAAGATTTCAGTGGCATTCAGTGGAAATTTTGGCTTGCAGGAATTTTTTTTTCAAAATCATCCACCCCCCCCCCCCCCCTCAAAAGTTAAATGGTCCACCCCTAACATGAAATGATATAATAACATGCTTTTCAACAAAATGTTTCAATGGCCAGAAGCGATCACACTAGCTTGAAGCAATGAGGTGGAACGCACATCAAATTAAACCGTGTGTTCAAAATAAATATTTATTATTGGAAGCTATAATTATAGTATAGAAGAAACTTTGTTGAGTTATTTTCGACAAGCGAATATTCATTTGCATATGTTATAGCTTGGTGCAAAAAAATATATTTTTGTTATTACAGAGAGATCATGCGATGTGTTAATTTGAGAATTATTTCACATGTATTTCATGTTTAGAATGAATTTCGCATCAATATCTATCATTTTATTACAAGAAAGTACACATTTCAAATTGTCGGGAAAATCGTTCTTGTGACGCTATTGAGTATCACCTCATTGCTTTCAGTCACTAGCCTCCGTAAACAGACCCTACGTAGCGCTAGAAACCCGTCTCTCTCCTTCTTCGCTAAGCTACGATCACACAGACGACCTTCATAAATGGCCGTCACTTTGAGAAAAAGAAAACTATCCTATGATAGGCATTTAATATAACCATATTTTGTGAATATTTGAGGAAAAAATGATTATATTTTCAAGAAGCTATGCGAATTTGAAAAATCAGAAAAGTGAGACAAAAAGGCTCATCAAAACCTTGCCTTTTATGAGAGAGTGCAAAAATATTAAAGTTTTTGTTTAACTGTAAAACTCAATTACCACTATCTATCTATTTATTTATTTTATCTATTGTATCAAGTCAGGATTCATACGAGCACTCAGTTGTATAACTCTAGTGATTTCCATAGCTAAAACAGGGATTGCCTGAAGCAAGCCTAGAGCGAAAACTTGCAATAAAATCAAAAGAGTACTTCTTTAGTGACTTTTAAGTCCAACGTCTATCACTCAACCAGAAACATCAAATACAAAAGGTCATTACAACTTTTTTATTTTTCGGAGACAAATGTCTGCAGGATTTTTTTTTCAGAGACAAATGTCTTTTTTTTCTTGGGTTCAAGCCTATTTTGGGGCCTTGATTCCCTGCAGGGTTTTTTTTCTCACAATATTCCCCTGCAGGATTTTATTTTCTCACAATATTCCTCTGCAGGATATTTTTTTGGGGAATTGTCACCCCCCCCCCCCCCCCCCCCCCCCCTCCTCCCCTTAGTTCAAATGACTTATTTGGTATTTGCAGACATATCGCCTTTATATTTGCACGTCAACCGCATTATTCATTTATGTTTTTTTCCTTTTTCTTGTTGTAGCTTTTTCATTTTTCGTTTGTTTTCTTTTGCGCCAGGAACAAAACAACGCCATTGAGCAAAAACAAAATTTGGAGCAATCACCCTAAGTTGTTCTCGTGAACCATAATGTTTTCCTGTTACTTTCATAATCTCAAGTATGCATTGAAGTCATGCAGTTTAAGGGACTATTCTAGCAAGTCTTGCTCATTCAGGTGCAGGTGTAAAAGATCAGTCTCTCTCGCTTAAAGTCAAACACAAAGCTAATGGTTTCAAAAAGACCCTAACACTTATCGTCATCGTAGCTTTAATCGATCTTCTTAAAGCTGAGAGTTCACAAGAAGCTACCACTTAATAGTTTGGAGCTTAAGGAGATTCCGTAGTTTTGCATTGCGCACGCTCTACTGCGCACAATTTTGACCAGCGAGAGCGCGCGCTACAGCTCGCGCACCTTGCGCGCGCTATGTCGGTATTACTAAAAGATCACAATTCGTACATTCAAAGTGCCATAGCGCCAAAACGAATACGGTGACCTATCTTTTTTATTTTATTGAATTAAAGATATCCACGTTTTCAAATACATATCTGAGTTTGAATAAAAATCTATGTCCAGATTTCGAGATATTTCAAGAATTGTGGTAATATTGTGCTACCCAGGTGTTCGCGAACGATACGCTCAAGTAACTTCGAGTATTGCTTTATCGCTATTATCTTTTAACAGGTTCACTTTTCTATCCAAGTTTTGTGTGTGAATGAAGATTTAGGGTGCTAAGATGAAATAAAACCTGATATTTCAATCCTAATATCAAAAAAGAGTACCATTTAATCGCCTTTTATTCTCATTTTATACATCGAAATATTACTCCCGCGCGCCGTCGAAATGAGTAACTTTGACGTGATCTAGTGCCAAAACCAACACGGTGACCCCCCTTTTTTATTTTATTTTTGAAATGCCCATGTCTTAAAGTATAACTGTACAAAGTTTCAATAAAAAGTTATGTCAAAATCTATTACTACGGAATCTCCTTAAAGACAGGCGCATTGATAATGATTCTTGCTCATTTGCTTCGACTCTATAACATGAATAATTTTGATTAATTTTGAATAAACACTTCATTTTTGATTTTTTACACATTATCAGAGAGACAAAAAAAAACGATATCATCTAGATAATGTGTATATTCCAATTGAGAAGGAATTCAAAACATAATTTCGTTAATTTCCGAGATTTCTAGGTGTTATCGCTACATTCTCAGTTATAATACTCTACTTCAAAACACTCAAATATATTAGGGTGTATCCTAGTTGTTTTTCTTGACCTACATTTCCCTTTTCGAATTCGCTGTTACATGATCTTACCTTAGGCCAGTGAATCTGAATTTCACAACTGATGTCACTCTTGGATGAAAGTTTTGACCAATGTTCTCACTACGCCCCCATTATCAGAGTTTCCATAGCAACGATAAACTTTCAGTAAAACGGTTTTCTTAACAGTTTTTTAATTTTTTAATATTATATTATGTAACTTTAAGCGTAATTCAGCCTTCGGGCTGCAATGTTTTTTGAAATAAATCTATCTATCTGTCATACAGACTTAACTCAGACAAAATAACAAAACCGACTATAATAATAACTTTAGTTTACGAGGGTAATACATGGCAGTTTACACTGATGAACTAGTGGCCCTCAGACTGATGTTGCTGGCGTTCTCAAAGCATTTACAATATATATATAAGTAAACTTCAATGAAAACTGATTCAATTAATATTTAACAATAATTTACCAAAGGCGAAGTGATTATCGTAGAATATTTACCGAAGCCGCGAGTCTTGTTTTAGTATTTTTATACAAATGAATTTAAATAAATAAAGACGAAAAAAAGATCTTTATTTCACAATAAAAATGGTTGGGGAAAGCGCCGGTTTTGAGAAACCAAAATGATGGAGGATCAATCCCAATTTTCGGACTTGTGGACCATGAGGGCGAGAGGTCTAATTGTTTTAGTATAAACCGAAATAGTAAGTCAAACTTTGCCATATTTTGAAAGAAAAATAACATTTCAATCGTTTTATTTTAACAAAATGACAGATAATCGAAAGTGAAAATACCGAGCGCGCGCTCAATGACGTGTCACGGCAAATCAAAATGAATTCAAAACACATCGAAATTCTCCACTGTTTTTGTCATTCTCTCCCCTTTCTTTCTTTTTAACGGCTGAAAATAGCATAATTTTAGCATAATTTTAGTGTTAAAACTTCTATATATTTTAAAACGACGGATGAATTAAGAAAAGTTCAAGAACAGTTTTTTAATCTGGCTTTCTCAATCAAACTGAAGAATCGTGTGATGGCGTTAGTAGCGCGCGCTCTTCAAGTCAAAACTCACAAAATGTTCTAGTTTTTCTAGTTTTAGTACCCAAAGTACTTTGTTGTTACTATTATTACGCTTTATTGTTACTGCTTTATTTCTTCGTACGTGACTTCTGCGAAACGACTAGTCGCCACTTTGAAAAAAAAGCTACAAAAGTTATATTAACCTACCAGTTAATGTAACAAAATATGACGAAAATCTCTTGATTATATTCACTTACAAATACTAAAATATGAATATTTATTGCCGTACAAAATTTACTAAAAAGACTACTCCTCTTAGTTTAAACGAACTATTTGGTATTTGCAGACATATCGCCTTTTGTTTGTTTGTTTGGTTTTTGTTTACTTACTTTTCTTTTATTTCGTTTTTCTGTTGTTGTTTTTTTATGCCAGGAAACAATAAATGGCTCCAAAAGAAGTTCGGAGCAGCCACCTTAAGTTGCTCTCTTGAACCATAATGGTTTCCTCTTTCCTTCATAATCTCAAGTATGGAGTTGAGTTTTAAGGGACTTAATATTCTTATAAAAGTCTCGAGCTCATTGAGATGAAGATGTAAAAGATCTCTCTAGCATAAGAGTCAATCACAAAGTTAATGGTTTCAAAAAGACCCTAACGCTTATCGGCATCGTAGCTTTAATCGATCTTCTAAAAGCTAAGAGTTCACAAGAAGCTACCAGGCGCATTGATAATGATTCTTGCTCATTTGCGTCGACTCTATAACAGGAATAGCGCTTTTTGATTTATTTTAAAATGATGAATATTGAATTTTAGCTGAAGGAGATTTTTAGACATTGTAAGAGTGTCGAAAAACCGAAATCATCTATATAATGTCAGTCCAATTGAGAAGGAATTCATGATAATGCAATTCAACTTTCTAGTTTCCCTTCGGCTGTACAGACTAATACATGTCTGAACAGGATTTTTTTTATCAATTTTAGATGAATATTAAATGTTTGCAAAATAAATTTTCTTAACAATAATTATAAGATCTCAAACAAACAAAAATTATGTAAACTGATTCAACGACAATATATACAAGTTGAACAATCGCAACCTCAACTTTTGGCACTTCACGAACCACATTTGTAACTTCTAATAATTCAATATTTTTTAATTCTAATTTACGTAATGTGGTCGGCTTTTAAAACGACAAAGCGTTTTCTAAGTGGAAAAAAAAAAAAAAAAACAAGAGAAATATTGTTGTTTACATTTCATTCGTAGTGAATTTTAGTCGCTAATTAATAGACGACTTTCATAATAGCTGCTACAAATTATCACAACATTTAAAATTGATGATATAAGGAAAAAGAAAGCTAACATATTCGAGATATCATGATAGGCAATAACCATAACACTAACATGTGAAAGTTTGAGAACAAAAAATTACATTTGCAACAAGCTCATAAACAAAAAGAAGAACAAAACTAGTCAACGAAGGCCTCAACACCTTTGCAAACATGCCTATTTCAGGTAGTTCTTTCATATACAGCGTGTTTACTTGTAAAACGCATTTTCATATATTTATGAAATCGGTCTATAATTAGTTTTTTTTTATTGTGTATCCGCGAGAACGTTTTTTGTAGACATAGATTCAAGGCGGAGTATTAAAAGTCAAAATTAAAGTATTTTGAAATGAGAATTTTAAATTTAAATTCAGTTTCTCTTTACAAGTGTCCGGATATAGACTATCAATATATAAATCGATTAGTCTGAAATCGTATCGCTTATTTTCTTTCTAATTCATTCTTACTTCGATTTTTTCCTGTGTTCAGTGATATTCGCCCAGCTGAAGATATCGATCCACAAGGTTTGGTTGTGGGCGTTTATCGCCATGGTTACTCCATGAACGATCGTTTTCAATTCATCTTCTCCAAAGGTTTTGTCATCTAAACGATGTTTATAATTTCAAACTGTTTTGACGCAAACTTAACCACTTCTGTAAATATAGCGGTTTTGAAAACATTTTAGTTTTAGATTAAATATGCATTTGCGTTTTAGTTGCAGCAAAACATGAATACCGCAAATAATAATAAACTATTAACAGAGTTAATATTAACTCTGCTATTAATTATATCACAAACAAATTAGTTTTCTGGTTTTTGTTGAGATGTATTTAAAAGTTGTATTTTTATATTTACGTTTTAGTTGCTGCAAATTGATGAATACCGCAAATAACAAACTGTAAATTATATCACAAACAAATAGTTTTCTGGTTTTTGTTCAGGTATGTTTTTAAAATTTGTATTTTTATATTTGCGTTTTAGTTGCAGCAAAATATAAATAACGCAAATAATTGTAAACTATAAATCATATCACAAACAAATAGTTTTCTGTTTTTTGTTCAGGTGTGTATTTGAAATTTGTATTTTTATATTTGCGTTTTAGTTGCAGCAAAATATAAATAACGCAAATAATTGTAAACTATAAATCATATCACAAACAAATAGTTTTCTGGTTTTTGTTCAGGTGTGTATTCGAAATTTGTATTTTCATATTTGCGTTTTAGTTGCAGCAAAATATAAATAACGCAAATAATTGTAAACTATAAATCATATCACAAACAAATAGTTTTCTGGTTTTTGTTCAGGTGTGTATTTGAAATTTGTATTTTTATATTTGCGTTTTAGTTGCAGCAAAATATAAATAACGCAAATAATTGTAAACTATAAATCATATCACAAACAAATAGTTTTCTGGTTTTTGTTCAGGTGTGTATTTGAAATTTGTAATTTTTATATTTGCGTTTTAGTTGCAGCAAAATATAAATAACGCAAATAATTGTAAACTATAAATCATATCACAAACAAATAGTTTTCTGGGTTTTGTTCAGGTGTGTATTTGAAATTTGTAATTTTTATATTTGCGTTTTAGTTGCAGCAAAATATAAATAACGCAAATAATTGTAAACTATAAATCATATCACAAACAAATAGTTTTCTGGTTTTTGTTCAGGTGTGTATTTGAAATTTGTATTTTTATATTTGCGTTTTAGTTGCAGCAAAATATAAATAACGCAAATAATTGTAAACTATAAATCATATCACAAACAAATAGTTTTCTGGTTTTTGTTCAGGTGTGTATTTGAAATTTGTAATTTTTATATTTGCGTTTTAGTTGCAGCAAAATATAAATAACGCAAATAATTGTAAACTATAAATCATATCACAAACAAATAGTTTTCTGGGTTTTGTTCAGGTGTGTATTTGAAATTTGTAATTTTTATATTTGCGTTTTAGTTGCAGCAAAATATAAATAACGCAAATAATTGTAAACTATAAATCATATCACAAACAAATAGTTTTCTGGTTTTTGTTCAGGTGTGTATTCGAAATTTGTATTTTCATATTTGCGTTTTAGTTGCAGGAAAATATAAATAACGCAAATAATTGTAAACTATAAATCATATCACAAACAAATAGTTTTCTGGTTTTTGTTCAGGTGTGTATTTGAAATTTGTATTTTTATATTTGCGTTTTAGTTGCAGCAAAATATAAATAACGCAAATAATTGTAAACTATAAATCATATCACAAACAAATAATTTTCTGGTTTTTGTTCAGGTATGTATTTAAAATTTGTATTTTTATATTTACGTTTTAGCAAAATATGAATACTGCAAATAATAATGAACTAACTATAAATCATATCACAAACATATGTTTTCATGTTCAGACGTAAACGCGAAATTTGTAAAATTTTGTGGCGCTGTAACTGGCGCTGGATAGTGAAATAATATATATAAATGATGAAATACCTGCAGAGATTGTACGTTTCCTTCTGAGATACAGGCAGTTACCAGACAGTCTTTGCTCGTGGTTAGGAATGACTGTGCGTTTACGCAGAACTCACACACTGGACACAGCAACTAAGACTCTCAGAGCTCGATCGAGAATCTTCTTCAAACAATGACTATACGTAATAAAAACACTACTTATACTTATAACAAACAAAAATCTCAAAGAAACTCTCGATTTATAACATTCGCTTTGGTGTTTCCGTTCCTTAAAAGTTTCTAAGTGCTCTGTACGGGAGTCCATAAGTAAGTGTGTCTTGAGTAGCTGTATTTGTTTACTCGCCCTATAGTTAGGTCAAATAAGTAAGTTTATTTATGGCTTTTTATTATTTATAGCACCTGTCGTACTATTTATCTTATGGTCTGTATTGAAATCCCTATGTAAACATTATGGTTTTTAAACATTTTTATTTCAAAAACCATTAATATTCTTGATGTTTTATAAGCAAAAATGCTTATTGCCATACAATCTTTCACGTACTTAACAATTAAACTGTAAACTCAGTGAAAACTAGTTTCAAAAACGTTGCCACACTTTTCAGTGTGACGCGCGGTACCGTGGCCACCAAAGAAACTTTTGAGAAAGTTCTTAACCACATAAAAACCTCGCTCATCTTCGCCACTTTGTATGAAATAGGTTCCCTACTTTAGAAAATCTGTTCATGCGCAGACGATCCAGTCAATAAAAAAAAAAAAATTCTCGCACGCTGATTGGCTAACTTTCTCAAAAGTTTCTTGGGTGGCCACGGTACCGCTAGCCTGCGTTACATCCGGTTTATTTGCCGTAATAACCGTACGTCTGCGAAATAACGAACATATTCGTGTTCTGAGACCCCCAGTGAAAATATATAATAGATGCTGATTGGCTGTTGACCTTTCAAATTCTAACGAGTCCTCCCATTGGTTATTATCTCAAACGGGAAAGACTGAGGCGAGTAATCGAACCAATGGGAGGACTCGTTAGAATTTGAAAGGTCAACAGCCAATCAGCATCTATTATATATTTTCCTGCTATTCGCTGGGTGTCTCAGAACACGAATATGTTCGTTATTTCGCAGACGGTTATTACGGGGAATAAGCCGGATGTAACGCAAGCTACGGTACCGCGCGTCACGCTGTTTACTTAAAAGTAGCAACCACCAAGCCAAGACCGAAATGAATGCTGGGTTTGTGCTGGTAATGAATTGAAATTAGTCTTGTTTTCTAAAAAAATTCGAACTTAAAGTAAAATATGAGTATTTTCACGTGCTTAGTATTGTAAAAAAAATAATCAATTCAGTCGGTTGATAACAATAGGTCCTTTACAGCTAGAGGTCACGTGACCCAACCTACCTTAAACCATCAGCTATGTTAAAACGATCTCCAGAAGAGCATCTTGAATCTAAATACTTAAAAAATAGCATGGGACAAGAAATGGGATATTTTTTAAGGATTTGTATGACTGGAGAGCAAGGCTTGCTCTCCAGTCCCATTTTTCCATTCTAATCAGTCCTTAGAAAATATCCCATTTTATGTTTTTTTTGCCATTATTTATGTATTTAGAATCAAGAGCTGAAATTTCAACTTCTTACTAATGTCGACATGCACTTTCCATTTGTGGACATCGTTTTGGCACAGTTGGTGGATTTAAGGTAGATGGGATCACGTGACCTCTAGCTGCAAAGGGCCTATTGTAGTTTCATGCAATACATTACCGGTGGGAGGAGATCGAAGGGAGAGGGCCCTGGGAACGAGGTTGAACAGAACAGCAACGTATTCTTGTAAAACATAACTATGATAATTTATGACTTACATGCAACAACGGCTGCATGAAGCCGTTATTAGTGATCAGCACTTTAATTCTATAGCTGAAATTCCGAATGAATGAATGTCTGGATCCTTTCTATCTTCAAATGAGTTTTTAGAAAAAGCTAAGGGGTATTTCAAAACAGGTGTACTAGTTATCAGTTTGTATAGATTTGTTTTCAAATCCTGCTGTTTTATTTTTTTATAGGTAGTCGTTTAGTCTGAAAACACTTCCACTGCCTTTCAAGTCTATATTCAGGCCAAAACAACTTCCTCGATCAATTAAAAAAATAAGATTAGAATTGATAGACTGCGAGCAGTCCCTACTTTTTCCTCCGCCGGACTCTGGAGGGAAAAGGAGGGAAAAGAAGGGACTGTTCGCAGTCTAGAATTGAAAATTATAACTTCCTTATTGTCAATTCTTTTAAGAAACTTTTAATACTAATACTTCCTGTTTATAATTGGCAATAAGAAACGAAGAGGAGCTGTTAATTGTTTATCATGTACGTGGACATATGTACAAATACTCAACTAGTAAGGTAACTATTAGAAATCACGCATACTGATTGTCTGAAGCGCTCGCTTATGAGAGTACACAGAACGCACGTTTGCATGTTTGCATGTTGATCAATGTTTTATAAAAGAAATAGAAAACTTGCTTTCTGTGATGTATGCAGTTATAAAGAACTTGGGGATTGCCAGAAGCACTCGTGTCTCTCTTAAAAGTACTTAACCCATTTGGGCTTCCATCGGGTCTAATCGTTAAATAGAGCACCTGGGAATTTTAAGAAGACGAGAGAAGCGCTTCTCAAATCTTCTTAAAATTTCCTTATAATCAGAGCCTTATAATCCGAGTTTTCTATTTCTTTTATAAAATACTTATAAGTTAAAATGAAAGGAATCTACGTTCCGTGAACTGTTGAGTTAGAGCAGATTTCGTATGACTATGAAACATTCACGGCACTTACACGGTCAAGGCACGGCAAGGCACGCTAAACATATAGTTTATTAATTTCTCCCTAAAGGGATTTTCAGAATTAATTTACATATAATTTATATATAGTTTATATAAATATGAGATAAATTTATCAATTATGACCTTGTTTTCCATATCTCTTCTCTTACACTCCTCTTAAATTGCACAAGTGACGGCGAATTCCTAGTAGTGACAGACAGATTATTCCACGATTTCAGAGCCCTATAATGAAAACTACGCTGTGCTACAGCTGTTCTACACAAGGGTAGACTGAGATGATCTTTGTGCCTGGTATTATATTTATGTGTATCGGAACGCTTACAAAGTGTAGAACTCAAATAAGTTGGTGCTAGACAGTTAATACATTTATATATCATGGTGAGATCACGTAAGTTCACACGGCACTGAACTTTTCACACTCATACGAAATCTGCACTATAGAGAACGCTTCAACCAGAGCGCGCAATTTATATCATATATTTTGTAATTCTTTAATATCAACACCACTTGACTCACATCCTGAATTTTGCTGTCTTTATGAAATTCCGTGTGCTCATGTTTATTTGCGAACAACAAACAAACACTTATTATTTCATTTTCTTTTTTTAGAATGACCTATACACCTATTTCAATTAACGTTGTCCATCTGGAATGGATGATCTGAGACCAATAGGAATTGTGGGAGCTCGTTAAACTGCATATGCACTCATTATTATCACGCTCGAATATTAATGTTTACTTCTGAAATACTGTTATCTGTAATTCAGCACCATTCAAGTGTGATTAAAACAATGTATTTGGAATTTAATGAGCTCCCACAATTCCTATCGGTCTCAGATCAACCATTCCTATTGAACAACGTTAATTGAAATAGGTGTATATAAAGTTTATGCTTTAGTAAATTCAATTATAGAGTACAAACACTAAAAGTGTGCAACATAAATACCACTAAATACTGCTAAATTATGCAAATTCTTTTGTTCTCTATTGTTTAATCAACACTATTTAGTGGTAAACAGTACAAAGTATTGCACACTTTTAGTGTTTGTACTCTATTGTTAAAATATAATAATTTAGTATTTTCTTCTGGTTTCGATAGATATTCACTCCTCCGGCGAATAATTGCTAAGTAAACACATCCAATGATCTGTTACGCAGCGACAAGTTGTATAAATAAAATTAAATAAAAGATCATAAAATTAATGAAAAAACTTACTTGCAGTTTTAAGCACGCTGTGTCTTGACAGATCTAGAGGCTATCAGTTGATCGATCACTTTGCTTCAAGCTTTCTGTCCATGCTCTTTTATACACTGCAAACCAATATCCATTCATTTTTAAGACTTCAGGAAAGACTTCAGAAAGAACAAATACCAGTGAATTTTCTTTTTTTCACTATTGAGTATGCTAATCTATTATATATGTGCTCCTCTGTTCTTTTAAAGGCTTATACAGTGTCATTGATTAAAAGACAAGTGCATCGAAACTTTTACTCACGTACAAGAAATATTCATTTAGCTGATAGATAAAAGCTCATTTTTGTCCCTTGATCCTTTGTACTAGTAGCCCTGTAATTGTTTTGTGATTCGATGTAGTTCCAAGATACAACTGCGTAAAATACGTAATTGACTATGAAGTTCGTTTCCCAGCTCTTACAAACTTGAAAACAGCAACTGCTCTTGCATCGAGTACGCGGTTTTTGGTCCTATATGGTCCTTTGTGCTCGTAGCCCTTAATTTGTTTCTATGTATTTAAAAGATACAACTCGTATAATGCTTGATTGACCATCAAGTTGGTTTCCTCCCTCTAACAAACTTGAAAACAGCAACTGCTCTTGAATCGAGAACGAGGATTTTCTCCTTCCTCCTTTAGAGTGTCCTTTGTGCTCGTAGCCCTTTATGAATTTACAAGATACAATTCGTATAATACTTGATTGACCATCAAGTTCGTTTCCTCCCTCTAACAAAAAACAGCAACTGCTCTTGAATCGAGAACAAGGATTTTCTCTTTCCTCCTTTAGTGTGTCCTTTGTGCTCGTAGGCCTTTATGAATTTACAAGATACAATTCGTATAATACTTGATTGACCATCAAGTTCGTTTCCTCCCTCTAACAAACTTGAAAACAGCAACTGCTCTTGAATCGAGAACGAGGATTTTCTCCTTCCTCCTTTAGTGTGTCCTTTGTGCTCGTAGGCCTTTATGAATTTACAAGATACAATTCGTATAATACTTGATTGACCATCAAGTTCGTTTCCTCCCTCTAACAAAAAACAGCAACTGCTCTTGAATCGAGTACGAGGATTTTCTCCTTCCTTCTTTAATTTAATGTGTCCTTTGTGCTCGTAGCCCTTTATGAATTTACAAGATACAATTCGTATAATACTTGATTGACCATCAAGTTCGTTTCCTCCCTCTAACAAAAAACAGCAACTGCTCTTGAATCGAGTACGAGGATTTTCTCCTTCCTTCTTTAATTTAATGTGTCCTTTGTGCTCGTAGCCCTGTGTTTAGAGTTTAATGTATTTCCAAGACACAACTCGTATTGAATACTTGATTGACTGTCAAGTTCGTTTCCGCCTTCTGGCAAAAACAATAAATAACAGCAAATGCTCTTGGATCGAGTGTGCGCTTAATGCTTTATACTACTTACGGTTTAAATGATTTTGTAGTGAATGCAGAATATATGACCCTTGACTGAAGGTTTCCTTTTTTTCTGGTAAAAGGATTACCAGTGGATGAGCATCATACTTTACTCCAAGTCTCTTTCTTGTTAATTCTTCAAGTCTTGACATCCAAGATCTTATCATTGCCAGAATTTCAAGTCAAACAAAGAGAATATCACTCAGACAATATCGCATCAGAGCACGTATACAATATTAACGCAGTGAATAAGGTCAAGGCCTGGTGATATAGATCTAAGAAAGCAAACTGTTATATCAAAATGTAAGGCCGTATTAAAGTAAAGCCGTTGTCATGCCACTTTAATGTACTGTAAGGTTTTACTGCAGTGTGGTGACCCGGTTAGGGGGGGATACTACTACAGTGTGGTGAACCCGGGAGAGGGAGGCTGGTGAACTATTAGAATGTGCTGAAGGGGGGTCAAGCGGGTACCGGATAAACTCGTTGTGAAATTTTTTTTAAGAAAACCTAAAAAATGTATTTTTAAAAGGGCTTGACACTGATGATTTTTTACCCCTTTGAGATATTGCACAAAACAGACTGACGAAAAAAGTGCAGAAAACAAAAGGAGTCTCCTTTCCGATACCCGAAAAGATACCAGAATATGTCGAAATTTTCAATTTAAAATACCCTGAAAGACACCAAATAGCTGATCTTTTACCCCAAAGAGATACGACGAGCATACCAAATACTTTTAATACAAGAGTAATACCCCCCCCCCCCCCCCCCTTCCCTCCCCTCCGGTTGTGAATTTCATAGAGTCAAGGCCGGCTGTGCAATTACTTTTGAACTTAGCGAAACGCCACATAATACCTTCAGAAATACAAATATCAATTATATTGATTTACCGCTCGCAATCAATAGTTGTCAAAGGCAACAAAAAACTGAAACTTCTTTTCAATAATAGAAACTCACTAATCAAATATCTTTTGATGAGTAAAATTTACTCTCAAAATATCAAAGTTACCCAATTAAATATGTGTTTGTTTTTCCTCTAAAAGGCACCAAAAACTTAGATGTCTTCTTTTCAATAAATATCAGTAACTTTCCGGAGTTAAATACACTGGCTTTGTAATACTACCCCTCACAGTTCCCTGCGCCATCTTAAAAGGTAGCCGGGATTTTGAATTGAAGCGAGACGCATGTTGAACTTGCAATGATAGAGACACGTGATAATTGTCCTGTATAAGGTGTTAAAATACACCTATTTCAAAAATCGTTGTCGCAGCCGAAGCTACGGTCCACACTCTAAAGTCTGCAAAGGATGTCGGTTACATGGACTAACTTTGTGATTCATTGCACGTTTTTAAAGAAATATTTCTATTTATATCTACCACTGCAACAACTAGTTATGTTCATATAACACAAACACGTACAACCAAAATATGCTATGAATAAATCGATAACAAGAGACGAAATACCGACATCCTTTGCAGACTTTAGAGTGTGGACTGTGGCTTTATTTGCGATAAAGATTTTTGAAATAAGTGTATATCTTTGAAGCCTCGCTCTTTGCAGCCTCAAAGTTCGTCTCGCTTCGATGTAAAGGCCCAGCTCGATCCCTTTTAAAATGGCGCACTATTATTGAAGCTCTTTAGCTCTTCAATTTTTCTATTAAACCTTTTTGTATGACTATCACTAACTATGGTTTCTATGATTGAAATCATAAATAAAGTTTACTGATTCTAAAAATATCAAAGTTTCCCAATGTGATTGATGAACACTTATACTAGAACTGATAGTTTAGTTAAAAATAACATTGACAGTTTTCAGTGAAGATAAATTTAAACGGAAATTGCCTCTTGGATTCGTGGAAATCACATTAACACACTAACACTATTTGTGTAAACGCAAAATTGACCATTAAAATAAAGCAATTTAAAAAAATACAAAATTTACAATTATTTCACTTGTCAATTTATGTTTTAATGGTCAAATCCTTTTTGAGAGCAAATACAGATGATTTTGCAGAACTAGAATTGGTTATCAGAAACACTATAGATATTGCGACATGCATTGCTAGATTTGTTTTACCTAATTTATTGTTTTTCTGTAAATTGTGTAACTTGAGAATCGGCAAGTACATCTACGAAATGTTTGAGTAAATCTCCCAAAACAACGAAAGTTATGAGCTTTGAAAGAAACCAAAACATTAAAAATGTTCAGTGCTACAGCAAGGGACAAGATGTCCCCTGTTACCAGATACATTCCCTGTAAATGTTAGACATTTTCAAGGGATTATAACCCTTATTGTATACAGTATACACCTACTTGCAGTAAGGTTGTCATACAAAAATATACACTTGTTATAAAGAAAATAGAACATTTGTGATTTCGTACGATAGGAATTGATTAAAAGACAAAAGAAGATCACTCAAGCTGAACTCTCTCTTTTGTCTTTTAATTAATTCCTTTCGCACTAAATCACAAATGTTCTATTTTCTTCAAGAAGGTGTACACCTATTTCAAAAATCGTTGTCGCAACAAAACCACAGTCCACACTCTGAAGCCTGCAAAGGGGGTCGGTATTTCTTCTCTTGTTATCGATATATTCATAGCATATTTTGATTGTACGTGTTTGTGTTAGTATGACCATAACAAGAACAAGTTGTTGTTGTGGTAGATATAAATATAGATATTTCTTTGAAAAACGTGCCATAAATCACAAATTCCATATAACCGACATCCTTTGCAGGCTTCAGAGTGTGGATCGTAGCTTCGGCTGCGACAACTCTTTTTGAAATAGGTGTATCATTTTTTGAGAAGCATGCATGCTTTGTTTTGAAATACGTACATTTGTCGCCGTATATTTCTGTATAAATACATATACAGAAGCTATTTTTAAAGAAATTTGCGCATGCTCAGTTGATATGTCTGGCATTTTTTGACAGTTTTACCCTAGGCTCGTTAGTTTTGCCTACTGCATTCACTTTGGACTTTGTTCAAAGTCAGACCTATAAAGAAAATAGGTAAATGAAAAGCAGCTTTTGTACAGCAGCACACAAATATCGTGCGTGGTCAAAAAATAATGATGTTCAAATACACACACAGGTGTAGTACCTTAACGTTTTCACAGCGATATTTACTAATTATTGAATTGGGCTCAGTAGCTAGGTAAACACTTATTTCAAAAAACGTAGTCGCCGCTAAAGCAACCAGCATCATGCCAAGACCGAAATGAATGCTGGTTTTGTGCTGGTGATGTATTGAAATTATACTTGTTATCGACAAAATTGATTGTAATATAAGAACAAGCACTTGAACTAATGCTCTCATTTTGTTATTAGTTCCACTTCCTTACAAAACAAGGCTGATTTCAATATAATTGTTTAAATAATAGAGGGTAATCGAACTTTATTGTTAGGGTAGAGGGATATATTTTGTGTGTTTGTAGGTGGTTTGTGATATGAGCTCATATGTGGTCTAATACACGAATAGATCGATATAGTGTAATGGTAAAACCAGTTTAACATAACTCATCAGGGGCTAAGATGTTAAACTGTTGTCATTATGGTAGATGACAAACGTGTTTCATACTCCAAGGCCTTACAGCTTAACCCTGCACGCGGTTACCATGGATGTATACGTGTATTAGATGGGTGAAAGTGGTTGTAATTGTGTCAGAGAAGTGTTAGTTGAATGAAAACCAACCTAGGGTCTAAAATAGGACAAAACCAGCATTCATTTCGGTCTTGGCTTGACGATTGTTGATTAAAGTGTGACAGCGTTTTTGAAATAGGTGTATAAAGAATTATACAGAGCAACGAGGGAGTTATCTACCGGCCGAGGACATAGACGAAGCAGAAAGTACTCTCTGAGATCTGCATTATTTATTATATATCATGCAAAAGTCCCTCGAATTCAATAACTGTGTTATCATTCATTCAAAATATTACCAGAATTTATAAATCAGAAAAAGTTACCAAAGCAAAATTCGAGCACAACTTTAACCTTACAAAACTTTACAAAATATCATTATATCGGTGCAAAACAAACAATCCTGAAAGAACTATCGTGAAAAAGCTGGAAGAAACATCTTGCACAGCTTCAGTTTTGCTGAGGGAAGATAAACCGGAATACTTGGAGAAAAACACGTACCCTCTCTTGGTTTGAATTAAATTGTTTGAGAGGCATAATGAGACCTAAAAGTGTATTTTGTTGGATAACGTAAAAGTACTCGCGTCATGTCCTTTTAATTTAGCCGATCTTAACTTTTCGTAGAGGTGATATGTTATATAATAATAATAATAATAATAATATAATAATGTCTATAGCTTATATAGCGCTTATTCAAGTCTGTTCTAAGCGCTTAAAATAAAAATACAAAATACAAAAATACAAAAATGGATATGATTACAATGAAAAAGCTAATTTAAATAAATGAGTTTTGAGTTTAGACTTGAACGAAGATACATATATACCCTTCATTCCATATGATTTTGAATTATGAATTATATTATTGGAGCTATAGGGCAGCTGCAATCCATCCAGGAAGCTTGTGCTTAATCATTATTAGAAAGAATAAAAAAAAGATAAAAAGAAGACGAAGAAAGAAAAGAATACAACAATTAAAACAACGCCATAGGCATATTTAAACAACTGTATTTTGAGACATATATATTGATTTTTGATATAATTTTTATTTTATAATATTGTAATGCGCAGGTGAGCATCTCCCTTATAAACCTGCGCAATATAAGTAATACATTATTATTAACTATTATAATTAAAGAGAGTAGGAAGAACATTGCTCAAACAGTCGCTCTTACTTTTGATCATGAAAACAAGCAGTTTCGCAAAGATATAAATATATGAGATAAATACAAGGGGAAACGTTGTATAATTTTGGAGTTCTGTACATTCAGAAAAGGAGATAAAAACAATTTCCAAACGAGAAAACAATTTAAAATTAACAAAGTTACAGTGCGAATCACAGAACCGTGGCAACCCAGAAATATTTTAGAAATCGTTTTTTGTTTGTTGAGCAATTCAGAAACAACTATATCACCACAAGAAGTTTGACTGATGTGTAGTATGATAAACTTTTTGTAGTTAGAGTTGTTTGTGAGTTGTTCAACGAACATTCTAAAACTCATGAATAATTAATGAAGAGAAAACAAAGACAAAATCACTAGCGTGAAGGAGTTTGAAATCTGATGAAACACTTGCATAAAATTAAGCCAACTTCGCTTTGAAGGCTGCGCCTCGTTTTTTCAACCCATTTTTCGGTGTTTGAAAACCTAGCTGATGAAACACTCTTTCTCGTGTTTGATATATTACATACACGTTAACGATTTATTAAATATTTCTAGGTGCCCACGGTTTTTTGATTCGTACTATAAAGGAAAGAACAAAGAAAGGAAGGAGGTACGGAAGAAAGAAAGAATGAAAGTAAAAAGAAAGAAGGACTTGAAAAGAAAAGAAAATCAAACTAAAAAAATTAAACATCAGTAGAGCTCGAACTCATCAATCAAAACTAATCCCAACACCTCCCCCTGACGGCAGTCAAAGTAAAATGCAAAGAAATGAAAGAATAGGGAGGGAGGGGAGAACCAGCCCCTAAACTATAAACTGTTAACCCCTTTGAGCTTACTAAGCAAATATCGATTTATATAATTGAAAAACGTCTAGTCTATCATTCGCATTTTCTGTTGGCCTATTGTTAAGCTAATTGTGATATTCTCCAGCGGCGTATTTCGTGTACGCGCGGCGCTTCAATCCAACGGTTCTTGGTTCGAATCTGGGCTTTTACCGCAGTTGATTTGGATTCAACATTCTTATTAGCTGCATATGGTGTTGAGAGCATGTCCGCTGTCCAGTAGTCCATATCGGAATCATGTTGGTATGACTACATCCCATATCTCAGTCATGGCATCTTGTGTGACTACATCCAATGTCATGCCAATGTTCTATATCTTGTGTGACTACATCGATCCAAACAGCCATTGTAGTGTCTTTGTATTCACTACTCATGTGAGCTGCTCGTCGTCATTGTAATAGTGAAGACTCTCACTCAGTCAACTGAAATTGTTGTCAGCTACAAAAAGAAAATAATAGGAGATACATGAATGTGCATAATTCGCTCTTTGTAAAACCCCCCTTCCCCCTCACTCTACCCAAAAAATACGGAAACGCCGATTTGAGTTTTTGATCGACTGCATGATTGTCATTTTCATTGTACTAGTGCAAACTATCTTAGGAGAATAAACATTGAAGTATTACCAATTTTAAAACAATCTGTTGAAAATCTTTAGTATATTTTTTCAAAGATGGTAAGCACATGTAGTAGAATCGTTTGTAATTGTGAGTTTAAATGCCTTAAATATGTCTTTGAGTTTAAATATCTAGCCTTTGCATTTGATTATCTAAATAGTTTATGACGCGTTCAATAATTTAACTGAAAAACACACACAAATCGCGCAAAAGAAAATTACATTATCCGCTATACAAAGCGAGTTTTTAATAGAGAAAAAGGACGCTATTCACCATTCACTTTCTAAAGTAAGACTCGAATTCATATAATTGAAGGGTCGAATCGTCTTACGTAGAGGGGAATGCTCTCGATCTCTGGCTCTATTCCTCTCTTCTCAACATTACAGAAAGACAAATGCGGGCCAGTCGACCTAGCTACAGATGAAAACACTGCGAACTCTTTGTGCTAACTATTAAAGACCCATGGTTTCTTACCGGCATGCTTTGCGTTGTTTATTTTGATTTGAGTGTAGAATAATTCATTCGCAGTCAGTTATATTACGAGAAAACCAAATACAACAAAACGCCAGTAACGATTTACTAAGAGCGTAAAAAACAACCAATACCACTTTGTAAAATATATCTTAATGTCTGAATGGGCGATTTTTATATGTGGTCCACGAAATTCAATATTTCGCGTGTTGTATGCTGGTAAGTGCCATTGAAATGCTTTTTGAATTGGGTCGAGTGTTTAGTTTCTGCTTGTAATGCGGAGAATAAAACATGGTTATTCGTTATCGATGTGATATATAACGATTTTCCTTCCCGATATTTCGAATTTGTTTTATGTGAATGATTTTTATCCGTTTCATAAATATAAGCTCGTGTTTTAACAAAAGAATTGTTGAAGACGCACTAATTAATAAGATGAAATGTAATGTTTTACCTTTACAATGAATTTTTTATTTCATGTAGTTTAAATAAGATTATATTGTCTTGCTTACCATAAGTTTTCTGACAGCTTTTTTTAAGTCTGGATCGAAATAGCCGACTGGTTTATTATCCAATAGCGCTCTCAGCTTATCTGCATAACAAGGATAATAATAATTCTTTTTCGCTATGCTCCACATTATGGGATAATTATGCATACTTCCTATGCTACTAACTGGTCAGCGGTCACACTTCAAAGCTATTCAAATGCAAATTACAACACCGTATATAACCCCAGGTGATAATATTATAATCAGTTCTTCCTTTCGTGCTACAAGATCAGGTCAGTGTGTCGTTTATATGTGCTTTATTGGCATGTTTGTCGTGTTCTTTGCTATCTTATTGATAGTTTTCGCTTTATATGTTCTATTTGTTGACTTCTTTTACAGAATTCTTGTCGAAAGCTTTCTGTCTACACGAAACCGTCGAGTTCAACTCAACCGTGATTGCACGTGGCCATGGCCGATAAAATACAAGAACCCTTGGCTGTAGATAGAGTCGAACGGCAGCTACCGCTTGAACCAGACATTCCTATTTTAGAAGAAACGGAAGAAACAAGCGAAGCAGATTTTGACGTCGATATTGAACACCTTCGAGACCATCTCGGCATTGATAACATTCAGCGAACGCTGCATACGTTAACCGAGAAAATTACGAGCCTTGGCAATGCCAATAGTAATCCAACTGTTCCCGAATCGGGACAGGGCTCTTCAAGCACAGATGCAAGTGAGTTTGACCCGTGTTTGGGTCTGTCACAAACAACAGGAACTCCAGAAAACAGCGAAGCGACTGCTGCTGATTTTCTGCCCTCAATATTCGAGGAAACCGAGACTTTCGGTCCGGACGTGTCCGAAGTTATCGCACAGCGAGTCAATGATGCAGTGTCGAAAAAACCGCTAGAAGCGAAGTTCAAAGAGCTACAGGACCAATACAAAACTCCCAAGAACTGTCATTTGTTGTGTGTGCCTAAAGTTAATCTTGAACTGTGGCATGACCTAGCTCGACATTCTAAGACTAAAGACCTTGGCCTTCAGGAAATCCAGAAAAACTTAGTCAAGTCTGCACAACCCATGATTAAGATATTAGATGCAGTTCTGAAGTGCCAGACAGAGAAAAAGCCTATTGAAGCTTGTGATATTCTGACGCCCATTGCTGACGCTGTGACCTTTTTAGGCCATGCCTCGTACTTGACGTCTCTAAAAAGGAGAGAATTTCTGAAACCAGACATCACTCAGCCTTATCAGTCGGTTTGCAGCAAAAGCAATCCTGTGTCGACTTTTCTATTTGGCGATGAACTCCCTAAACAAGTTAAAGAAATTGGCGAAGTGAACAAAATTGCCAAGAAAACAATGCATCGTCCAAATACGGCGTCTACTTTTAAACGTCAATCTGACTACAAGAGTGGCAGTGGCCATAACAGATACAACCAGCGTGGTGGCCGCAGGTATTTTTTAGGATATCGAAACCAAAAAGGGCCCTATTACTCCGAAAGGAGGTCATCCACCAACCCATCGTCGAGTACGAAGACGTACAAAGACACAAAAGAGAAATCTTAAATCAGGTAACTACTGAAAGTAGTATTATTAACCCGTATGCGGGTCATTTACAATACCATAGCTCCAAGTGGCGCATGCTCACCAGTGACCCTTGGGTCCTCGAAACTATAATGGGGTATCATTTAGAATTTGAATGTATTCCAGAGCAGTTTTGTTTACCAAAACCTCCTCCTTTGAATGAAACCGAAATTCAGTTAATTAATGATGAAGTTGAGAAACTTCTTGAAAAAGGGGCTATTAAGCCTGTACTTCGGAATCAAGAGGAATTTATTTCTAATTTATTTCTGGTACCTAAGAAAACTGGTGATATGCGCCCAGTGATCAACTTGAAGCCACTGAATCAATTTGTCCAAAAGATCCATTTTAAGATGGAGAATATTCAAATGGCTTTAAATTTCATTAGCCAGGGGGATTCTATGATATCAATAGATCTCAAGGATGCCTATTTTAGCGTGCCGATTTTCTCTCCACACCGGAAATATTTACGGTTTATGTGGAAAGGTCAGAGATATGAGTTCACCTGTCTACCATTCGGTTACAGTTTGGCTCCTCGAGTTTTTACCAAAATTTGCAAACCTTTTGTGTCTCACCTTCGATTGAACGGATTTCGAATAGTCATCTTTTTGGATGACATTCTACTTGCTGCAAGCTCGTATGAGGAATGCTTAAATCAGCTTGCCACATTGAGAAGTCTGATTGAGAATCTCGGTTTTGTCATCAATAATGAGAAATCTCAACTTGAACCTGTGACACAAATAAGTTTCCTTGGTTTTGTCATTGACTCTGTAGTCATGAAAATATTTCTACCAGAGGTCAAAGTCCAAAAAATTGTTCTCGCTTGCTCTAAACTGATTTCCGAGCCAAAACCCACTGTGAGACAGGTAGCGCATGTGACTGGCCTTTTAGTCTCGTCATTTCCAGCCATGAACTACTTGAGACTCTATTACAGATCCATTGAATTATGTAAATCTCAAGCCCTATCTAAGAATAATGACTTTGAGGAGTTGATATTGCTGAGTCCTCAAGCACTATTGGATCTCGAATGGGTTATTAAGAATATTTCTAAGGTGAATGGAGTGTACTTTGGACCACGACCCATTGATACTGTGATAGAGTGTGATGCCAGCTTGGCTGGATGGGGAGCCTATAGTCATGGGCAGCCTGCACAGGGTCGGTGGTCCAAACTAGAGTCTAGTCATCACATCAACTATCTTGAGTTGTTGGCAGCATTTTACGCATTACAAGCATTTGTGGCCAATGAACATGATGTTCATGTTCGATTGAAACTTGATAATTCGACTGCTATCGCCTATATCAATAACATGGGAGGCATTAGATCTCATGCACTAGATTTGCTCTCAAGATCCCTGTGGGAATGGTGTATTCCACGAAACTTATTTGTAAGTGCCCAACATATTCCAGGGAAAAGCAATTGCACAGCAGACACCCTATCTCGGGAGTTTTCGTCCAATTTAGAATGGGCATTAGATTTAGCAATTTATGATCAACTGATCCACATGACATTTGATCCCGACATTGACTTATTTGCGTCGAGACTTAATGCCAAAGTTGAACGATTTGTGTCATGGCAGCCAGAACCTGGTGCCATGGCCATTGACGCTTTTAGTATAAGCTGGTCTAATCTGAAATGCTATGCATTCCCTCCTTTTAGCTTGCTGCCCCAAGTATTGAGGAAGATCCGCAACGACAAGGCCACAGTATTATTGATTGCTCCAGTGTGGACGACGCAGAGCTGGTTCCCGCTCCTACTTCAACTAACCCTCGAGAAACCGATTTTACTGCCCAGGAGAAAGAATCTTCTATTCTTAGCTCACAGCAACAGCCTTCATCCTCTACGCAACCACCTGGTTCTTGCCGCGTGGATATTATCAGGGAATGTCTGCGAAACAGAGGCCTTTCTGAGGAAGCAACCAACCTCATCAGTGCATCTTGGACCTCTGGGACTGCTAAACAATACAATAGTGCCTGGAAAAAATGGTATCGCTGGTGTGCATCAAAGCAAATTGATCTACTTCAGGCACCTCTAGAACAGATAGCCAACTTCCTGTCTGAATGCTTTAGCGAAGGGCAAAGTTACAGTACCATCAACACGTATAGATCTGCTCTGTCATCAACCCTTGAGCCTGTCGGCAACACTGGTGTTGGCTCACATCCATTAATTGTTCGACTTTTAAAGGGGATGTACAACTTGCGTACTCCAACTCCTCGTTATTGCAAAACCTGGGATGTGTCTAAAGTTACAGACTATTTAAAAACATTGCACCCCTTGGAGCAACTTAACCTGAAGAACTTGACCTTAAAAACTATAATGCTTTGTGCATTAGTATCGGCACAAAGAGAGCAAACATTATGTGCCTTAGATCTAAATTACTGCCAAGACAGCGTCGATTGTTTAAGTTTTGTTATAGCGGAACGTTTAAAAACCTCTAAACCTGGAAAGTCTATTGAAGTGACATTTCAATGTTTGCAAGAGGAACCTAGTGTGTGCGCTAAGTGTACTCTCGTCGAGTATATTTCACGAACAAAAGCCTTAAGAGGTGACGTGACCAAAGTATTTCTATCTTATATCAGACCGCATAAACCAGTGTCTACAGACACTGTGGCAAGATGGATTAAAGTTGTTATGGCCAAGTCTGGCATAGATGTGTCCCTTTTCAAAGCGCACAGTGTTCGGGGAGCATCCACGAGTGCCCTGTATGCCAAAGGTGTCCCCATTGGAGACATTTTGCGGACCGCAGATTGGTCCAACGAACGTACCTTTCGTAAATACTACCTCAGATGTAATTTACATCATTAGATTTATCAATATTTATTGATTGTTGTGTTCTCATGAAATATGAGAATGATTTCACTGTTATTGTTAATGTTACTGTTAATCATGATATTAATAAAGGTTGTTATATACCTATTGGCTTCGGTGCTTTGAAATCGCATAATTATCCCATAATGTGGAGCATAGCGAAAAAGAATTTAAAATTAGACGAGAGGTACTTACCTTGAAGTATAATTGTAATTCTTTGAGATATGTGGAGCATTATGGGATAATGCTACCCACCCTTCTTTTGGTGTATTTTTAAAGGTTTTAATGGTGTAATTCCCACCCACTTGTCGAACCTCGCCAATTTTAATTTCCACTCCAGGAAGAACTGATTATAATATTATCACCTGGGGTTATATACGGTGTTGTAATTTGCATTTGAATAGCTTTGAAGTGTGACCGCTGACCAGTTAGTAGCATAGGAAGTATGCATAATTATCCCATAATGCTCCACATATCTCAAAGAATTACAATTATACTTCAAGGTAAGTACCTCTCGTCTAATTTTAAAATTTTAATCAAGTTGTCCCTGCTATCCGGGATAACTCTAGCCTGTGTTACAGCCGGAATTTTTCTCTCGAAAGTCCGTCTGTGAATCAGAGCAACGAACCGTGTTCTGGCCCCCAGCGAACTACACGATTGGCTTTCGATGATGCTCTTTCTTACACGAACTCTCATTGGACAATTTAATACTTCCGGTTATGTTGAATTATCCAATGAGAGTTCGTGTAAGAAGGAGCATCATCGAAAGCCAATCAGCATCTAGTATATACACCTAATCCAAAAAACGTTGTCGGGTCCGCCGCACAGTCCTCGCGCCAAGACCGTGAAGGAAAACACAGTGAATATTTTGATGAGAGTGATAAAACAAGAAAATAAAAGTAGACACAACACTATTTCGTTGAAAAAAGTACCACACTAGAGTGTGAACATGCAAATAAATTAATTACTGGTTAGATGTAACCAATATCTTTCACAGTCTTGGCGTGAGGACTGTGCGGTGGACCCGACAACGTTTTTTGGATTAGGTGTATAATTGTGTAGTTCGCTGGGGGCCAGAACATGGTTCGTTGTTCTGATTCACAGACGGACTTTCGAGAGAAAAATTCCGGCTGTAACACAAGTTGAATAACTCTAAAATATTGTCTTGAATTCCCCGGGGAACACAAAACAATAGAATTATCCCGGCTAGCAGGGACAACTCCTCATCATATAAACAGCCCCATAGAGATACAACTAATTGCAAGAAGGTTGTCACATAAAAAAAGAACATTTGTTATTTAGGTAGACAGGAATAGCAAAAGAAAGAGTTCAGCTTGAGTGATCTTCTTAATTTTTTCCCCACTAAATTACGAACTGGTCAGGACAGCGTTCTTGCAACTAGGTGTACACCTACTTGCAAGAATGTTGTCATATGAAAAAAAGAACATTTGTTATTTAGTAACAAAGGAATATCAGGAATAACAAAGCAAGAGTTCAGCTTGAGTGATCTTCTTTTGTCTTTGATTAATTAATTCCTTTCCCACTAAATTACAAAAATTCAGGACAACGTTCTTGCAACTAGGTGTACGGTAAAAATATCAAAAAAACATTAAATAAAAACATTTTAGATTTGTTGTATCATTAAGTTAAATCCATTTCTATTTTTGCGCTGGAACAAGATATGGAAAAACTAGGAAAAAAAATAGTTTATATCGTATAACAGCGGTACAAAATCATTATCTACCAATTAATTATCATTTAGTGTTTAAAAAAATAGGTTATATTCAGTATCGAACATGCCAGCTTCATTTCATAGTGCTCAGACCAAAAGAAATTGGCCTCATTGACCCGTTTTGACTTTTCACATAGAAGGACGATTCTGTTCAACAAACCTTGCGAAGACCGTGCAGAAACCATGACAACGACCAATGAAAGCGAAAGGCAAGCCAGCAAAATGCTCCACAGTCGCATTCCAACTTTACAAAACGGCTGAAGTCGATTTGATATGGCTTTATTTTAATATCAGCGTATCCGTGTTGTTATTGTTGACGAATTAGATAGATCTAGAATGTAAACAGTTTTCAAAGACCTGCAGTTACGTGATATTAGTTTCTTTCATTACATAATAAATTGTCAAAAAGTTAACGAGCGTTCAATAGAACACCTGTAAGACTAATATACACCTTAATAATTAGATATTTAGCTTTTTACTTTACAGATTTGACCCCATGAATGAAAATGAATTAGTTTATTATCAGGACTAGTTTTTGAATTTTTGACAATAAACAAAAGCTTTCCACCTTTCCACAAGCACAGCTGCGTTCACATGCAACTCCATTTCCTCCTTTGGGCTTCCTTTGTAACGACTTTATTTTTCCCAATCTCCGCTCTTCCACTTTCCTAAACAGGAAGCCCATGATAGTGGAGCATTTATAAGTTATTTTAATAACTCATAAATAACTTGTTAAAGTTAAAACTTTAACAACAATTTTAAGTTGTGATTTTTTATTTCGTCTCCTCAGTCACTTTTGCTAGCTACAAATTCGGTTTGACAGTTTTATTTAAAGTATAAGCATTTTATCAATATAAAAATAGAATTGCTGACAGATTCATGAAAAATGTTATAACATCTTAACATCTTTTGAGTGCTTTTTGTTTTGCAAACTTTTTGTAATATAACTCTTTAGATGATAAATCACTTTTTCCCCAGCATCCTTTCAGCCACTATTTTCAAAATGGTCAACGCTTCAGAGACGACACTGATAATGGCTGAACTGACACATATTCTAATTGGCTCTAATTACATGCAATATGATTGGAAGACAATGATTAATATTAACAAAGAATGATTGATTGATTGATTAAAAATATGTTAATTTTTTTTATAAACTTTCATATAGAGTACCAAAGTGTGACGTCACAATTTTTTCCTATTCAAATAATTTTCATCAAAGAATGCTAGTCAAAAAATAGGCTGCCCGAAAATTTGGGACCATTTGAGTGTGAAACGGCTGAGATATGATTTTTTGAATGTAAAATTTTCTCCATACAAAGTCTCTTATTTTTGGCCTGGTTCTAACCGGTTGGTGACGTCATCACTTCGGTACTCTATTGTACAAAATATTTATATATAAATAATTTTGTAAAATGGAGTTAGAGTACATTTTTGTATTGGATATTGTCTTTAGGGTTGTAACCAGATGTTGTTAATCAAACACATTTTTCAACCACCTTTTAATTGCTGAAAAAATAATCAAGTTTCTATTTTATTCAGAATTATAACATATAAATAGAAATGACAATCTTGGAAATAAATGTTGACAGTGTTTCAAAACTTCAGCATTTTTTTTCATTTTCGTCGATAAATATCACTTTAACGATGGTATTTTGATAATCCCCTCCCCCCCCCCCCCAATGCAATGTTGTGTTCCCTGAAGGTGTTCCTATCTCAGGAATATCAACATTGTTCAGGGGTGGGGGAGGGAGGGTAGAAAATGGTTGTGAAATGGATAGTATGTCATAAAAAATCAAACATTTACAGAGTGTGTCAACTATTTATGTCCAAGATTGTAGCTAGTAAACTAGTATAGGCTGTGTTGGTGTGTGGTATAAATGTTATGTAATATAATGAAATTCGCAACATCATAAAAAATGTTGATTTACCTTTACTGATGTTTGGAGCTTTAGCCCTTCATCAGAGTATGATTAACAGTTTCTCTTAAAAAACCTGAAATTATTTCTCTATTTTATGAATAAGCTATCAACAGCATTGTGCAACATTAACAAAAGCTTTAACTGACCAGAGATGCTATGTTGAAAGATAAACAGGATCAAGGGGTTTAACATTTAGTTTAGAAAGTCTTCAATCTATTCATCATCGGTGTCAGAGGACAGCTTTAAAGCAGCAAAGCGATTTGTGGCTGAATTGACTTGTTTCTTGGTAGTCTTCTTCTTCTCTTTACGTTTAGATTTCTCTGAATGGACACGTGATGTGCTGCTAGTAAACCAATGACTCTCATCTAGTCCATGGGTTGCAGCATAGTAAATCTTATTAAAGTGATCCAATGGGAAAATGAAGTACTCCAGTGACTTTCCTAAAACACATAGAAAACTTGTTATTGTCAAAACATTAATTTTGTTGTTTTACTATGCTCGTTTACATAAGTACATCAAAGATCATAGAAGATGAGACCTTAACATTTGATAGGTGGGTATTGGTTTATGAAATGTCAGCCCTCATTCAAACTGACTTCGACTATAATCTTAGCCTGAATATTAAACGAGAGACTGGAACCCTCATGTCACATACATGTATACAGTCAATTCAAAAATATTGTTGTGAACGGGCTTCAACTATGCAACTAGACTGGAAGGCAACATGGGTAGGAATCACTGAAGAAGCAAAATATTGATAATTAGTTGACTGGCATTATATTACAGTAAATAAGATAATGGTGAGCAACAGTCAAAAAACAATTAACGTACAGTCGTTATGAATCTTTTCCTGTGAAGGATATCTCTACTTTGGAAAGCCTCGATTCATTCAAAGATTATTTGCTTAACCGCTGCATGTCAGGTCGAGTTATCACCTTAGATACTGTATGTATTTATGTATTTATCTGCTTTGGTGATTTCTACCTGTGCTAACTTTTGGTCTAGTTGAGTACACTTGAAGCCCATTGACAATGTTCAATGTTTTTTGAATTGACTGTATGTAATAATGCTGCTTCCCATAATTCTTCTCAAATTCATGAATAATTAATGAGCAGATTTAACAAAGTAAATCACTACAGTATTAATGGTGGTTATGATATGTGGTAATGATAAGCATAAAAATATGGTCAACTTTCACTTTAATTTTAGAACTCCTAGAGTTATCCTGGCATGAATTGAAAGAGTGTTTTATCTTCTATGAATATATATATTTTTTTATAATGGATGAAACACTCTTTACCATGTTGGTTGATAATATCACCTTCCTTCATGTTCAAAATTGTTGGGGCATTGTCACATTTTTGTAAGCGTCTTTGTTTGGGTTTTAAAAATATATTCAAATGACAACCGTTTCACATTTCCAAAACTCAACATTGATTCGAGAGAGAGGGGGGGGGGGGGGGGACAGATAATGTCGCAACTGAAGGTTTTTTGCACATTATTGTTGATTTGAACTCCTCTATGCACTTTTGTAATAACATGTTAAATGTGTCTTTTATATAATATGGTTCTTACCTTGCTTGAGTTCATACATGATTGTGTGAGCAATGACGCCATTGAAGAGTTTTGACAGATCAGGTTCAGGAAATGCATCTAAAAGTATTTTATTCAGATGAAGAGTTTCAGCCATGACCGACTGCCATTGTGCTAAATTCTGTTGTACAACAATATCAACTTTTGGTTTTCTTTTGTGCTTTTTAGTTGGTTTTCTTTTTTGAAGATATTGTAGAATCAAAGTCTTGACACATCTTTGGGTTACCTTTGGACTGGCTTGTAGGATCCAGTAACGAATAGATGCTGCAAAGAGCTGCTCGGTGTCAGGCAATGACTGAATTGCTGTATTTGATTCAAGTATGGATAGCAACAACTTCCTACGCTGATTCCCATCTTGTTCTTGAAGACTTACTAAGTTGGGTAGATCACCGTAGCCCTTAACTGGCCCATCATAAGGTTGAACTCCACATTTCTTCAGACCCCGGCCATCCCGATCCCATTCCATTACAGACTGTGTTGGTGTTGGTAGAATGCCATATATGATTTGCCTCAAAATTAAAGAACAGTTATTGGATGAGATTTCATTTGCATCTTCAACCTTGAATTTTAAAATGTTCCTTCCACAGTAAATGACACCTAAGTATCTAACAGGAAAGTTGCCATGGCGATATCTTTTAACCACCTGCACAGGAACTGCTTCCAGACTACTTTGGATTTCACCACCCTCAAAATATGATGCTAAAGTATGATCTAGTATATTGTACTCAGCTATTGACTCTTGCAAAACCTTCTCTAAATTAGATTTTTGTTCACTGTCTTTAGAAAGGATAGCAAGAACACCCTGCCAGGCTTCATCTAGGGTGCTGAACTTGGAAAGAAAACCGGCAATACTCTTCAAGTTTGAAGTTTTAAATGAAGGTTGAACGCGCTGGAGTGCCCTCTGAAAGGGTATCAGAACTTCACCACCTACAAAGTCATTCCCTATTAATGAGGCAAAAAGTGGAAGCAAAGTTGGATGAACCTTTAGGTGCTGTGACAGTTTCTCACAATGATATATGCGTGCATGAAGCAAATGTTCATTCCAGTGAAAGTGAGTAAGAGGTATATATCCTGCAGGAAGATCATAGATGAAGAAGTCACTATCATTACTTATGACTGGACAATTCCATTGGTTAGCAAGAGATGCTATTTCCTGGTCTGCCTCACTGAAAAAAGAAAAGCATAATATTTATTAAATAGCTGCAATTTAGTTCTATATGAACAAAATAATGATGATATAATAATTATAATTGTGTGAAGTTGTTAAATAATCTAATATTTAATTTTCCACACAGATCCACATGCACAGTGGTTATTTTCCTGCATGCTCACACTCACTACCTCTACATTAAATATTTGTCATACATTTGTACATCACTCTTTAAACATATTTATTAAATAGATTTACTAAATCCTTACAGTATCTAACAAACAACAACAACATGATTGCACATGTAACACACTGTTTCAAAATCAAAATCAAATCCAAAGCAACAGCCAACACAATATATATTTTGTTTAATATCAAATGAATGCATTCCTGTTTGTAATTTACAATAAAATTTCATAAATCCATTGCAGTCTTATATTGGTGGTTGTAGATTTGGCCAAGACGATGATAATGTAACAAAGGAAATCATAGTGATTCCAATAAAAAAAGATATACACAGAATAGAGATGAGTTAGACCCCATTCGCACTAGCCTGCCAAAGTTTGTTTGGCTCAACCAAAATTCATACCAAAGTTTATCTGAACCAAATTTTGGTTTGGAAACTGTATTCGCATTCCTAAAATCAGGCCTGGGTGTTCTTAATCCACTTGTTCTTATACGCGGGTTTTTACTGTATCAATAATGATCGAGGATAATGATAGCCGTAATAATGATGTTATCGGTGATGATGGTTATATCAATGATGCTGATACTGATGATGGTGATGATATCAATGATGGTGATAACAATGATGATGTTGATAATGTACATATGTTTAAAATTATAGGGATTGAGGATGATGACAATAGCAAAATAATGATACATTTTGTGTTTAAGACTATTATAGTATCTTACAAAATCTCAGTTCTTACCGATCACAAACAGCAAATGGTATTTCGAGGTCTTTCAGTTTTTGTACAAGAAGCATCATGGCTAAAGGAGGATCAATTAATTCGTTATGTAATTTCCCATTGGATATAGCACAACACCTTTTAATGATTTTCTTTGCACGACTGATTAAGGTCGATAGTTTCTTATCGACGGCTGCAGTTGGCCCATCCAAGATAACATATGTTGTAACTTTGTTTTTCTTGAAGCAAGTAAAGAAATCTTCAATAGCATTGTCTATCTTGTCGTACTGGCCTCCATAATGACTGTCAATATTTCCTTGCAAGTAATAATGAAGAGCATTGCCGTCAATAATCACTTTAGTGTCCTTTAAATCTAGTTTTGTCCATACACTAGATGTTTTATCCACGAAAGATGTAAGTCCTTTTACACCCATCGTACTAACTTTTACTTTTTGGACTGAACTCGTGTTTTCCTTCTGTAGTACACCGCTGTCCACTTGCATACGGCTCAATATTACAATATCGACTGATTATCGATTGCCACATGATACGCAGTCGTCCCATGAACCTTTGCGATATAGTTTTCACACTTGCGAGACACACGAGGAAGATGGTGTTTATTCTAACTGGTTTTCCTGCCTAAAACTTTCTGAATTGTCTCTAATAATGGCTAAAAATGATCAAAGTGAGCTTATTGTCAACGTTAAAGTCTGGTATATAGTATGTTAAAACTGAATTATTCAAGCAAATACACAGTAACGCCTACTGCACGACCCTGGCCGTTTGGATTTGGGACGACTGCCTGCCGTCGTAAAACAGACGTTAAAGGATAATTATGGTAAGTAAATGTTCCTTTTAATGCTTTTATAGTTCCTTTGATAATACAAAAAGTGCTCGTTTGCGAACTAATAGATTGGTGGTGTGTCTAATCTTTCTCGTTTGAGTTGACCCCGGGAAGAAATCCACAATCGAGTTCGTCCCTGTTCCACCTTCTTACTCACGTGGTCCACATTACTTTGTATTTTACTGCAACTTGTAGATTCATTTTCGATATATAATCAGGGTTCGTGCTACTCCTTAAACTCCTTGAAAACTCCTTGAAAACTCCTTAGATTTGATTTACGTTTTTAAGAGCACTTGAAAAGCCCTTGAATTTTAGAAAATCAGCAAAAACTCCTAAACTCTAGCTAAAGTAGGGTAAATTGTGATAAAATTTGTTCATTCTGTGCGACGTTAACAATGACAGGAATATCATTTCTATATCAAAGTTGTCGCAAAAATTGCTTAAAAATTACTTTTTGGTCCTTGAAAACTCCTTGAATACTCCTTAGATTTTTTTTACTGACACCAGCGTGTGTCACATGTATTTCAATATTTAGGTCTTGTTAACCGAGCGCGAGGTCTGTACGGGAGAATCTTGACTGAAGTCGGAAAGTACAGACCGAGCGCAGCGAGGTCTGTACCCGACCGAAGTCAAGATTCTCCCGTACAGACCGAGCAAGCTCGGTTAATAAGGGTTTTATTATATGACAACAATTATTTTCGATAAAAAAGTAATAATTTTTTTGATATTTTATGACGCGCGTACGTTGCTTTCAAATGGCTTCCCAGTAGTTTACTCAGTGAAAAAGAGCGGGTTGTCAGAAACCGGTTTTCATTCAGTGACGTCTATTCCAACAAACTTACAGTAGTTTTAAGGCAAAAATATTAAAATTACTGCCGCTTTCTTCATCATTCCAAATCAAAGATTGTCTAAAGACAAAGGCTTTTGTTTATACCTCTACATCAAAGAAAGTCAAGAAACAAAAAACAAGTTTTACGTGAGGATTTTAGCTGATTTTAGCTGACAAGTGAACCACGATGAATGTTGAAACGAGTTGAAATTTGTCGGTCTTGTGGACATTTGCACCGAGAAAAAAAGCCTATACGAAAGCTTTTTTTCGATAAATATTAATAAGAATTTTAAGCGAAATCACCGTCAACTGTTGAAGGAATTAATTTGTCTGTGTCGTACTTTCAAGAATGAAGAAGATGAAAGCATGATGATCGATGAGAGAACTTTGAATCGAGAAAAACGGCCTTTTTCAAGATTTTTGAACCTTTTTTTATGCAGAGAAGAAAGACAAGAACACTTCCTGACTTCAAAAAACGTTGTTGATTTTGTAGACAAACTTATCGTGAATTTTATAGTTTTTTAAAAGTAACTGAAAAGCAACGATATTTCTCAACAAAAGAAAGCTCAACTCAACGCCGTGTTGTTTACAAGGAAAGACAAAAACTAAAAGTACACCTTTCAACTATAATTGAGGTGTGTAAACGAGGTTTATATTCTTTAGAGAATTAAAATAAAATCCTTTTGTGTATTTTCTCGTGAGTTTTTGCAATTTGATTTGATTTTCTCAACTTTTGCTTGTTATATTAAAATGTATGTAAAAACAACCAATGCTCGCCACCTATAGCCTTTGATTTTCTCTCTCAGTGGGTTTTTCTTTATCTTATTGCATTCTGTCAATGTTTTGGTCAATTCAGGATCGTACAAACGTTTCTCCTGCTATTTTTGTTTGATAAATTACCGTAATAAACAATTACCTAAGAAGATTTTTCAAATTTTTCAAAAATCAATATCACTTTCGGACCAGTCTACCTAGGAAAATCTAGACCGGAGCGAAATCGAATTCAACCAATCAGATTGCTCAATTTACTAGTGTCCAGACTCCAAGATACACGGTCATGTAATAAAGTACTATATATAGTACTTGCGAGGGTTCCTTCCTCCAAACAAGCGAGTTCTTGGTTTAGATAGCTGAAATCTTAAATACACTTGGGAGAATCTTTTATAAATATTTAAATAGTTTTGAGGATTTTGTGAAAGACATTGTTACCAACCACAATAACTCACTTCTTTATGACAACTCTAATATTATGATTTTTTTTAACAGATCAAGAAATTTATACTGAAGAGTGTTTGAAGGCAATGATGTTGTAAGCAGTGTAAAGGTACACAAATACCCTTCTATTTACAAAAATGAAGGAAAAATACATTTTTCAAATAAACGCTTTTAAAATGAAACATTTATGTCAATAATATACCAATAAAATGTCTTGAAAGTTGAACATTTATTATTGTACTTTGTGGTATATAAATGAAATCATGTATCCTTATGTCTTCTATTTTTATGTTAGAATATTTTTATGTTAGAAAATTTTTATGTTAAAATATGATCTTATACATCTAAATCAGATGAAGATACTTCTTTTGTATGCATTTCTTTGGCTTTTTAGATCATTTAATAGCCTTTCCGTGTTCAATTTGTTATGAAATGGTTCTAAATGTAACAATTAAATAAACTGGCAAACAATTCAGCAATTACCATACTAACAACTCTGCTGTTTAAATTGGTTTAAGTCTTCACTACATGTGTTTTGACAGTACTATGTTGCACAAATAAAGCAACCATTTTAGAAGAATATTTTAAATTATGTTATCACAACACTTTGCTATGTGAAGTAGCCAAACATTGTCATTGAATTTTTAATCTTTCCCTTTGCTGAAAAATCTTGGCAAATATGTATCTTTGCCCAGTGCAGCCCAAAGCTCAAAACCACCGAAAACATCCGTTCGACTAGTACCTTGGACACCAAACAGCTCGCGGGTCCCCTAAGTCAAGTTTTTGACATGTTCAAAAAAAATTCATCTTCAATATGAAGTAGTCCTTTACTTCTGTACTGTCTGTCTTCTGTTGCTCCAAGGGTAATAGCATGGTTGGCATCTCGGTATTACTTGCAGCATGTAAGAATTGTGCTTGTGATCTGTTTCTGCCACTGTAACCACCAATCAGATCCTTTGCAAGTTCTACCCGGAACTTGAGTTGAGGTTGTTTTCTCCTTCCCCTTCACTCACACTCTAAAATGTAGCCATTACATGCTGGAAGATTAAACAAGAACCAGTTTCGGGATTGTCTCCCAACGTAGTAAAATGATCGAAGTTGATCAGCGCAATTAATGCCACCCATATTTGCAGTGTAAACATCAGAGACTCTGGGCTTTTCGATATCTATGTCAACTATGTTTCTTTCGCTGAATGCTTCACGATGGTTTGTCGGGAGATCATCGCACTGTACTACATGCATACGTGGCTTGAACCTCAAGATTTCAAGTAATCGTGTACTGGAAAAGAAATTGTCAAACAAGTCTAACTCTATTTTTGCGTTTTTGCACTTCCAAAAATATGCTTGAATTTGAGTGATTTATAAGTTTAAAAAGGGAAAAAAGTCTATATTATGACGTTTCCGAAATATTGAAAATTTTGGTAAATTTACAGAACAGATAGAACTGTCCATTTTTGAATGAAAATAGATTTTAGAAACAATATGCATGTCATACATGTTAAAAAATGCCAATATTGAACATTTCTTTATGCTAGACGTATTTGCTAATGTAAAAAGTCCAAAAACGACTTTCAAAATGATTATACTACATTAATGCACATGCACATGCACATAACGTTATGAAACTGCTAAACTGTTTTCATAACGTTATGAAACTTCTAAACTGTTTTCATAGCGTTATGAAACTGCTAGACTGTTTTCATAACGTTATGAAACTGCTAGACTGTTTTCATAACGTTATGAAACTAGTAGACTGTTTTCATAACGTTATGAAACTGCTAGACTGTCTTCATAACGTTATGAAACTAGTAGACTGTCTTCATAACGTTATGAAACTGCTAGACTGTCTTCATAACGTTATGAAACTAGTAGACTGTCTTCATAACGTTATGAAACTAGTAGACTGTCTTCATAACGTTATGAAACTAGTAGACTGTCTTCATAACGTTATGAAACTAGTAGCCTGTCTTCATAACGTTATGAAACTAGTAGACTGTCTTCATAACGTTATGAAACTAGTAGCCTGTCTTCATAACGTTATGAAACTAGTAGACTGTCTTCATAACGTTATGAAACTAGTAGCCTGTTTGCAAAACGTTATGAAACTAGTAATAATAATACAATTTTTTGTATAGCGTCAACTCGTTAGATTTCAACAACGCTTTACAATTATAATGAAAATACGATAAAAGAGGAAAGTTTAAAATGGTTAAAAAGTTTAATAATAATAATAATAATAATAAAAGTTTTTAGAACACAATTATAAAATCTCATTGCGTTTACAATAAAAATATAGATATAGAAAAAACTAAATTAAATATACATACACCTACTTGCAAGAACGTTGTCATATAAAAAAGAACATTTGTATTTAGTGTGTTAGGAATAAATTAAAAGTACAAAAGAAAGAGTTCAGCTTCAGTGATCATCTTTTGTACTTTTAATTTATTCCTAACACACTAAATACAAATGTTCTTTTTGCGTATGACAACGTTCTTACAAGTAGGTGTATGGTTAAAAAGTTTAAAAGTTTAAAAGTATATTATTCATGAATAGTAACCGGGATAGTAAGTAGACTGTTTCATCGGCGTTGTGATACTTATAGTTCATTGATTAACTATGAACTGGTAGAATGATCAAACTACGAACTAATAGAATGATTTCATAACGTAACATTGAAACTTGTAAACTGACTGATTTGATATAACTTTAGGAAATCTGTCATTTCATACTTATGAATCCAAAGTACACAAAAGATAGTTAAACGCTGAGTACAAAACTAAATCGACGATGTATCAGCCATTAAATTACCGACTGCTTGCAGTTATGAAAGCAGTAGATTATTGGTCAACCTTCTTTTGACTGTTAAGAGCAAGAAACTTATAAACTTGAGCAAAAATATCGAATAGATTATTTTAATTTGTAGACATGAAATTATCGATAACTTACCACTCTTCGCTGAATTTTGGCGCCAAAATATTCTTCGCTCTTTCCTTCAATGTACCACCTTTAAAGATCAGCATAGTACTCCATATAGCTGAAGTCGAACTTTCTTTTGATGGTCCTCATTATAACAGTGGCCAGAACTCTTTTTATGGCGGACATTCAGCTAAAGTTTGTATTATTTATCTTCAATACCCGCGCTCACTACGTGAATGACCTCCCGCTCAGGGTCAATGTAATTTGATTTAGCTATTTGATTCTTTCGAAACTGTGATCACTCTAACAAACAGTCTCGAATTACGATCCCACAGGGGTCCCTACCGAGTGGGTCATAACGTATGACCGACTTCGTAACAGGCAAACAATAGACGGTCATGACGTATGACCGACCTTGAAACAGTAAAATGATACTCGGTCATGACGTATGACCGACTTCGTAACAGACTAACTACAGTAGAGAAGGAAATTTACTATTTCAGAGCTGATTATTACTATAGTTGTGTATTAAATGAATAATCATTCAGCCTTTCTTTGAAATTGATAATGATAATACAATGCAATACAATGTAAATTTTACAATGTAAAAATCTGGTTCTTTTGATTATGAATAATGATAATAATAATGATAATAATAATAACTATGAGCAAACTCAAATAATATACCCGGTGAGCAGAAACATTTGTCTAAACCCTCCTACGTACGGGAAATGTTTTATTATTCTTTCCCGTACGTACTATGACTGTAAACATTCCTCGTAACTGTTATTTGAAACAACGACATTCTCCTAAGCGTTATTTATACAACGATACAACTTGTTCTGGCTATCAACAAATTAGAGTGACAAACAAGACGTAAGGAATACTTCTTAAAAAAGCAAGAACACAGTGCGATTTGTTAATGAAGTGTGACTCAACTTTATTCATTATTATCACATGTTATAACTAATCGATTCAGTTTTCATAGGATTGTCCTCTATACATTGTAATTGTAATTCAAATTGAAGAGGTTTAGAAAACAGTAAACAAACTAGTTTTCATCTACAAAATGGCTCTAACGAAGATCGACTAAACTTAAATATAGAATGTCTTTACATTGTATTGGCCTGATCCTGCCCTAATGTGATACTGGACAATTTTGATTAAAAATAATAAATTAATAAAAAGGTCCTATTTCTAAACGCACTAGACCTATTCCAAAAATGGCGCTTCTAATGAGTGTATTTAGCTTCACTCCATTCAATTGCTTATTGTTAGCCTATATAAACAAATTTTAAAACCAAAAACCAGTTAATTTCGCACAACTCTGGAAATTGAAATAATTGTAAAAGAATGCGACAAAAAGTGACTTCATAAGAGATACTTAGTTTTCTTCGTAGTAAATATCCATGACTCTGATGATGAAATAAAAAAACAAGAATCGCCTTTTTTCGATTAAAAATATCGCTTGAAGTGATTATATAATGTACGAAGTATGTACAGCGTTATACTATTGCTTTTCGACCTTTCGACTTCACTCCCGCTATTAATTCATATGTAGTCTTTAGAAACTGATACCCGAATGATGCTAAGAAGGCATGATAATTATAAGGTCTGTCAACCTTCTCGGACGCCTAACTTTAAAAACTCATTTTCGTGTCATTTTAAATAAACTACTGTAACGTTATGTATCAGATGTAGAATGCGTGTGTAAATTTACTGAGAAGCGAATTACATTATATGCCTAGCTCAATTCTGCAACAATTCTACATAAATCGCATAAACTTTTTTCAGATTATCCTTTTAAACAACGATACCTGATTTCGGCTTAGCGCGTCGTATTTCGCATCTCAATAATTTTTTTTTTAAAAGGAACTTTACAAATGCATGCTACATCTCGTTAGCTTTAAAATGATATATAATGTTATAGTAGTTTATTTAAAATAACGGTAACCTTAACATCTTTTCTACTCGCAATCTGAGTCCATACCGTAAGCTTCTCTTAAGTGGCGAACTGTTGGTAAACGTAACTTGCCCTTATTGGTCAGCTTAAAATCGAACAAAACAACATCCTCCTTCTGCACATCTTCTACCCATTCCACCCATTGACGTCCTTCTTTTCTTTTTGCGACAGCCCACTTTGTTGTCCAGGATCCCCCATACCATGCCACTGTAATTCCATCTTCCCTTAACTCCTTGACAACTGCAATCAATGGCCGCTCTTGATATTTCTCAAGGTCTAATGCAAGAAACATTCCCACTTCTAAGTCATCCATGTCTTGGTTTTCTATTACATCTTTTTGGTTGTTTTTAGGAGGACGATATGGACCGGTATAAGCCTGTATAGGGAATGCATGTATAAAGTTGATTCTTAGCCTGAGTTAATTGCTAGTTGATTGCCATTTCCAATCATTTGACAATGATTTGCCGGGAGTTTGAACAAACGTCAAATATATCGATATACACATATTTTAAAACAATAAAAACTTAAAGAGTGTGATGAAAAAAAAATGGAGCTTCTCATCTAATTTGGGAGGGCCTGGGTGTTTACAAGTGAGAGAAATTTATTTTAATTCTTTTTACATCTATATAAAAGACCTGTAATAGAAAAAAGGACGCGTGACTCTTGTTTTCTCCACATTATGACGTTTTCTACAGTACAAACGCACGGAAAAATGCAGTCCATTTCTTTTATACGCTTGCTACATCGCACGACATCCGTGCTTGAGTACTTCAATAACACATGATACACAATTAATCAGAGCTCACTTAACATACCAAATATTTTACAAAACACAATAAAATAATAATAATAATAATAATAATAATAATAATAATAATAATAATAATAATAATAATAATAATAATAATAATAATAATAATAATAATAATAATAATGATAATAATGATAATAATGATGATAATGATAATAATGATGATAATGATAATAATGATAATAATGATGATGATGATGATGATGATGATGATGATAATAATGATAATGATGATGATGATGATGATGATGATGATGATGATGATGATGATAATAATGATAATAATGATGATGATGATGATGATGATGATGATGATGATGATGATAATAATGATAATAATGATGATGATGATGATGATGATGATGATAAATTAACAATAGAGCTTAATAAAAATTGACAATGAGAAACCAACCGGTAAAAAGCCCTCTCCACGTTCATAAGCCTCACTTGCTTTCAGTGCTTCACATAGGTTGACAGTATGGTTAGGGTTTGGGCGATTTCTCTCCCTCAGGTCATCAACAGGCCAACGTGTTTCTGTTGCAGCGACATATTCCAGTTCATCTTTGTGGTATTTGTCATCTTAAATGTAAATTAAAGCCATGGACATTATCAACCTCGACAATTAAATGGCTTGATAAAGCTCAACGATTGAAATATATATGATGTGTTGTTTGATAGAAATCTGCCAACAATAGTTGAACATTGTTTCTATTGGTCTATGAATTCAATCGAATTGTCCAATCTTTTTAGTTGGATTTATAGTAGTCAGATAGATAGAAATTAGATACTTAAATCCAAAATAACTAGGCTGCAGCCAAAGGCTGAATTGTAAAATTATTTTCCATAAATAATATCATTGATAAAAGTCTATTTGCAGTAGAGATTATTATTTATTAGATGCTGCAATTTTCAGTTTATACTTTAGTTTCGTTGTTGTTTTAGTTAGAATTTGTCATATAAACTGCATGCCATCTACTTAACCTTGTTTTTGCGTATTAAATCATAAGATATCTTATTTGTTCTTCTTTGATATAACTTACAGTAATCGATAATTTCAACATTATCGTATGCGTCTTGATATTCTTTTTCCTCTGCAAAGAAGTCGTCCCATCGATCTACCTCCTGGGAACTTAAAATTCCCATCTCTCTGCACTTAGTAACTGTCTTCTTGATTCGTTCAAAGCCCACTTCTTCGAATTTTGGTTTGACCAAGTCTGGAACTCCTTGAGGAATTTCTGTCTGGAATATAGGTCCAAGGAATGGGTTCTCTATTCTGTCCCATGATGAATCTGCGCACCATGGTTTTAAATCAATGATGCTGTTACCGTTATCATCTCTAGTGAAAGAAAACTGGTGGAAGTTTCGTAAACGGTGCATTCCTTCACTATATGGTTGTAACCACTCTCTGATTGCAAACATGTTGTCTAAACGAGCAAATTGTGGCTTTGCTCCTTTCTGATTAACCTCCCCCTGGTTCTGATTGTGGCACATCCTTATATGTCGCAGAAGATCTTGGTAGGTCTTCGCGCCTCTCCTTGATATTGCCACCGATAGTCGTGAAAACATCTGGTCAACATCGATGTGCGTATGACCAACTGGCAGGAAAGAAACAAGGATCTGAAGTTTTTTTAAATCAAAATGCATATGTCAGCAAACACGATGAAATTTTATGGTTTGTCATTGTTGTCACCAAGATCGCTGAATTTAAGGATATTCAGAAAACAAACCGTTATAATCATTTAGGAAGCATATAAAATCATACTTAGTATCTAAACAAGACATACTGATACCTTGTCAAAAACGTTTGTCTCCACTAGATATGCCAGGAACGCAAACACGAACTGGTTTTTGTTCTCCTTGCATGTGTTATCGAGCTGGATATGAATAGTATCTGGTAGTAGATCTTTATGATACCAACAAGTCTGCAACATTATGATAAAGAAAAATCCACGCTTAAAATAAGTCTTTTGGCTCAATGTAACGTATTTTTATACTAACTATAATAATTAGTTATTGAATGAATATATCGAAGTTTTTGTCTGCATTACATTTGTACCTAAAAGTCCATTAAGGACACTGTCTATGTTGGGAAATAGTAATTACACAATTTTATTAGCAAGACATGTTATACAAAAGTTATCGCTGAATTCAAAAATGAAAAGAAAATCATATATTCCCGAGCTTGTTTCCGAGATATTGAAAATACAACCCATTTCAGAAGTTTTTGAAAGAAAAATGGCAAAATTCACCCTTCACATAATTCGTTATTCTACACAACAAAGCATAAAAACTTTCAAAAAGATATGATATATAATATAGCCTCGAGCCAATATTTTTCGTCCAACCGGACCTAACTCTGTCAATATAAAGTGCATAGTAATACCTGTATAAAGATGTTGCATGTAAGGTTTGAATCGTGTGGTAGCTGTTGGTAATCGAGAAACATTATGGGATGTCTGCCGTGAACGAGTGCACCAACAACATGTATCTTCAAACGCCACGACTTTTCAAGTGTACTATGTCTCCACGCGGTAAATGGGATTTCTGTCTTATTCTGGTCCATACCATCAATGGCAACGGAAAAATACTTGTGCGGCTCATGATGGGCACCAGAGGCTCTGTCCATATATGATGCTCTTTCTCTTCTTTAACACAAAAATAAATGATATTTATATTTAGAGTGATTTTTTTTCCATTTCTATCGTTTGTTTCATTTCTAGGTGGTGTAAAATACGATTAAATAAATAAAAGGAATAAAAAGAATGGGTTTATGAAAACCACTCTAATATTTAATCATCCTCCATTGTACAAAACGCACACGAGTTATTGGCTAAAATCGATCACGTGATTTTGCGAAGATTTTATTTTGGGATGTCAGTGTTTTCAATTTGGCCGCGCGATAGGTTTATGAACTCAAGGCTTTGAAGTAATGTTGTGATCTGTTGTTGTCGCGATTTATTTTTATACTGCAGTGAATTCTGATTGAGTTTTAAAAGTGTTAGAGACTGACTTTTTGTTCGTGTTTCGTATTATATTATAAATATAAATAAGATTTTTATCTTGATTATTTTGTTTTTGCAATTGTAAATACTAAAATAGGGCTGAAAAACTGTAATGATCTCTTTTGTTACTTTATACGATTTTTCACAGATTTTTTAAATCAGAACATCGTATAAGAGTCGTTTTCATTTCACCGTGAAACGAACATGACTAACTAGTATGCATTATAGTGAGTGGTTGTTTGTAATAGCCAGTTAGTAGCAAAAAAACCCGACGGAAAGTGCTAGTTTATTTTGCTGCATCACCAACAAGCACTGTGTATTGTGTTTTAAAAATAAGGAAGTATCAAAAATTATTATTATCATTATTCTTAATGATTAAGTTTTTAGAAGTGACAATCCCTACCGAATAAACTCAATGTGTCTTCTCTTCCTTTTTTGGACTGCTATATTCTCTAAAGGTAGGGCTGAAGTTGTCTTCATCTCCTCTTTTATGTTCGCACAAGTGTCACATTTGCCGAATCGATTTTCCTAAAAATGAAGAACGGAATCGGTTGTTATAGATCAAACAATGTTAATACAGATAGTCTATGGAAGTTAATACAATTGTAAAACCTGAGTTCTTAACTTCTTGTAGTCAGGTAACATTCAGTAAAAATGAGTGCACGAACAACAGACCTCTTTAAGGCCGTTGATCGACATCTGACACGAAAATTCCATAAAAGTAAGAGAAAAACTCCTTATTTTTACTTAATGTTGATACAGTTCAATTGTAGCAGCTGTTTGAATGATTATATGATATCGAAAAACTTTAAAAGGCCCGTTCACACTGGCGAACTTAGGTGCGATTTTTGCGGCGATTTTAGGTGCGATTTAACGGCGATATCGCTATGAAAACGCCTTTTTTAAACATGTTCAAAATTTAGCGGCGATTTTTCGGTAATATTACGTCGCGATAAAATCGCCGTAAAAATCACATCTAAAATCGCCGCAAAAATCGCCAGTGTTAATGGGCCTCAATATGTAACATGACTTTGTACGAATCACTGTACCTTTGGTATTTTGACATGAGAGAAGTATCTGTTCCAAATTCTCCGGAACAACGATTCTTTACAACTTATCGGTATACCCTCTGATTCACTTATAACGCCCATCTCATGATAGACGTCGACTTTTTTCACTGAAGACGGCAAATGCCAGTTCTTTGTGTTTGGCATATAGTCACAGTGATCAGAGAAGTATCTTTCTAAAAAGCGAATACATCTATCAGATTCATCTGATATTGGGAAATTCAAGAAGCTTCCGTGTATTTCATTTTTTCTTCCATTTAGGAAATCCCTCTTTAAGTACTGAAAGCGTCTTTTGGTTATTCCTTGGACCATGATCCACACCTCCCAGCATACAGGTATACCTGAGAATTTAGAAAATATATATAATCGTAACTAAGTGGAGTGCAATTTGGTTCGAAATCAAAAGCGCGATTACAAATGCGATTTGAGATTGCAAGTTTGATTTCTAACCAAAATTGCACGACACGAAGTTTAATTATCACTTTATTATATCCCTTTTAAATTTAAACTAAACTTGCTCTAAAATCTATGAAAAACATTAGAGTGTTAACAATGAAATAGGCGGTGCAATTCATGCTCGAATCATAGCTACCGAGAACCAATCAGTACAGGATTTCCTAGTGATTTCAAAATAGATGTTTAAGAAATAGATTGCATTTTTCCGTGCGTCTGTACTCTAATAGATGTACAGATGACGTCAAAATGTGGTGAGAACCAAAAAGTACGCACGAGACGCAGTCGAGTGCGTGACTTTTGTTAAATTACGGACATTTTGAAATGTAAGCAAAGTGCAATTTTGTTCCGTATTTTAAATTGCAGTAAGCACGTTGAGCCGAGTTAAGGTTTGCTGTTTTGGCGCACCGGCCAGCTTTATCCTATTTCACATGTTATACCGGCATAAAAAAATTACCTGAGATGTAATAAGAAAATACTCCTTCTTCAGGTTGATTAGTCTCTAACCAATTCAAAATCATTTTTCTTTGTAACTCGTATGTCGGGTAATGCTGACAAAAGTATGTCCTGGCATTTTGTACTTGTGTAAGCGACAATTTTGAAAAACAATTTTCTGAACAGCACTTCTGTCCAAACAACTCTTTTGGACGGCGCACAGTTGATCTCTTTTTTCCTGTAAAATGAAAAGCACTGTTTAACAATCGCACGTCAATCACAACTATGAAACGGCGATGATATGATAAGGCTATGGTACAGCTACGGTGCCAGACGGTAGCAATTTCGAATGTTCTAGTTATCAAAACTACGATACGGTTACGATACGGTGCGGTAAGTTTTCCAGTCATACGAAATCGACTCTATAATTCGTTATCTATTTTCACCGTATTATGATTATGATCATTGATATGTTACGAATGAATGTTTTTATAAGAGAAGACAGCTAACGTTGTCTAGATGAGTGTATACACCTATTTCAAAAAAGGTTGTCACCGCTCAAGGCGATAGGTAATAGCTCATTTTATCACAAAAATATGCTATTGCTTTATTCAATTTCTCTTGGCATGAAAAAAGTCTGAAAGAGTAAACATAAGATCAAATAAAACTTACAAAAGTATCGATTTAATGATTCCTAGAGATTTCAATGTTGAAATGTCCTATCGCCTTTAGCGGTGACAACATTTATTGTAAAATTTATTGTAAAATTGACAAAAATACAGAGAACGGCCCTTGTGTTTACTTTCATATAATAATAAATAGCTTATTTTCTATCTTTGGTTTAACATGGTTAAAATGATCAGAATTGCAATTATAAGGAAGATATATATTGTAAAGCACTGTAACATTGACTTGTTCTACAAGTAGCTAGTTCACATGCAATTGAAACTCCACTAAATATCAACTTTACCTCTTTTTTTTGCTTGGGGTGTTGCGTTGTTTACCTCCGGCTGCTCTGGTTGTTGATCGTCACTATTCTCTGAAGAAGAATCCCATTCGTGAGAATCAAGGAACGTCTCACCTTCAATCTCTGAATCACCTGAAGAAACGCTATCTTCAGTTTTTGGTTTCTTTCTATTAGAAGAGGAGTAAAAGATGGAGTCGACTAGCTCTCCACTCAAGTCCAAATCTATTTCCGAGTCCTTCGTTAATGTTTTTGTGCAATCGACTTTGTCAGCAGTCGCCAAAGAAACTAGTTCTCCATCAAAGTTACGGTAGCGAGCGTGTTCATGTTTCTTTTGCCGCGGAGTTGATGTAAAGAGTGCAACTCTGTCCGCTTCATCCAATGTACTGCGTACGTCAGTTATATCAAATCCTGAGAAATCCGCTTCGTTTTCACTATCACTACTTGAATCGAAGTTTACAATCAGCTCAGGATTTAAGTTTTCGTTCATGGTGTAGAAAGCATGTTATCAACTGTTTCTTTTTCTTTTGAGTAAATGAGGTGAGACGTGATTATGCAAATTATTAGGCCCTACTTAAACGACTGGTCGATTAACCGACGAGGTTTAATTAGCATAATCAGTCAGTAGAGTTCTCACCTTGCTAACGACTTCTTCTTTAAACATGGATAGTAAAATGGAGCACGAAGCTGAAATGATTTCATGGTAAGGAATAAATGTATGTTGTTTTCAGTTAGTTAAACCTAACTTTTAATTTGTTTTCAATAATCTCATAGTGTAGAAATAACAACATTTTTATTTTCCAGGTTGAAACAACACTTTGAAAAAGGAGATCCTCAAACAAAGTCTATAAAGGTAACTGTCGAAGAAGTCAAGAGCATCTATAATACAAAATACGTAGGAGAGAACAACACGTCATTTGGACTTGTTGTAAGAAAGGCTTTCCCTGGAGTTCAAAGAGCAAGAGACAGTGTCTCTTATTATTACTGGCCTTTGAGACGGAAGCTCGTACTTAACAATGAGTGTCTTTCTGTTGTGAAAACCACTGACAAATACATTCAAACATCAGAGTCACCGCATGACAATCCAACAAAAGAGTTTTTAAAGTCAAAAGTAACTGAACTCGAAGTAACAAACTCTACATTAAAAGGAGATGTTACTTTACTCAAGACAAAGTTAAAGAACGCCGACGCAGAAAACAAGAAACTTAAGGCAAATATTCAAAAAAGGTCTGCAAAGGAACAAGACAACCCACTGAAAATGTCAGAAGTTAACACGATAAACAGCGCTGAGTTAGAGGGAGGGGAAACATTCATTGGAGAAGGGACTTTTGGTCGTTGTCGACTGCATACTTTCACACGTACCAACACTTTGGTTGTTGTCAAAGAGATGAAGTACCATAGCTATAAGGCATTAATGCACGAAGCAAAGATCATGCAGTTAGTGTCAAGTAGTCCAAGATTCCCCTTTCTATTTGGGGTTCAGACAAAGCCGACGTCTAGTATAGTAATGCAGTTCATTGGAAACGTGGAGCTGCGGAAATCCAGCACGTTATATCAAGTAGCAGCAGATAAAAGCGAAGAGTTTGTTCAAGTGAAAAACTCCATGACTAAACGTGACTGGGTACACATATGCCAAGACATCACCGAAGGACTGCAACATTTGCATTCTACCGGATTATTACATAACGACCTAAAAAACAACAACGTTTTAATTGACAAGAAGAGAGGCTTTTTGATAGATTTAGGAAAAGCAAGCGATTTTTCAAGTCCTCCTCCCGCCAAAAAATATGGTACACACCACAGCTACATAGCACCTGAGATTTTAAAAGGAAGTTATTGTACGTACGAAAGCGACATTTTTTCTTTAGGTCAAGTTTTTAATTTCATTAGAAAGTTTTGTTACGTATTTGAGCTACGCGATACAGAGAAGGCATGCACGTTGACCAATCGCATAATGCGCCCATCGGCTGCTTATGTGGCATCACAGCTCAAAGAACTTTCCTTGCATCTGTAAGAGCAAAAAGTACTATATGATGTGCACACGTTTATGTACTGAATAATTTTATAACTTTTTGTAAATTTCTTTCCTTTCCATTGTAAATGTTGCATGCTATAAATTATTAAATTACCGATATAAAATTTCTTTATTCATTCATCTTTTTGTTCAGTTATTCATTTGTCGTTCTTCTTTTCTTTCATTTTTTCTAGTCTTTCATTTCTTTATTCATTCATCTATTTGTTCAGTTATTCACTTGTTCTTCTTTTTTTCATTCATTTGCTTTCTGATGTCATTGTCTCTTCTGCATGCTTCCCTCCCATTTATAGCTAAAACGGTTTCCTCGTGTTTGATTTGTTTATTTCCTACGAGCATAAACTTCTACATTTATTGTAAACAACAATTATAAAATTGATTATAAGCTGGTGGCTATTTATCATACAAAAACAACTTGATGCGTCTCCTAAATACAATTAAAGGCTCATCTAATAGTATTTACAATATTGTTGAAGCTCAATCAGAGTTTTTCAAAATTAACACGGTGTTTCTAATGTCTAAACTTTCACTTCGAGAATTTATTTACACTGATGTTGCAATTATATTCTTTTCAGCATGTAAAAGGTCTTCGCAACATTCGTGTACTTAACGATTTAGAACTTTAAAAAAATAGAATATCAACATTATTTCTGGTAAATGGTAATGAGTGGACAATTTTTCACTCATCATCCTCGCCAGAGTCGGTATTACATTCCTCGGCATCATCCTTCTCGTGATTTATAGAATTGGCTGCCTCTGCTGTCTTTCTCAAGTCATCTTGTTTCATCAAGCTAACACAATTTCTTACACTTGAAAGAGCAGCAACAATTGCAGAATCTGTAAAGATAAAACCTCAGTTTTAGTTGGGTGCAATTTAACCTTCACACTAAGGTGTTTTTAGAACAGTCACACTAAATAATTGTTAGTCACCCATAAAGCATATAGCATATTGTTATTAAAGCATGAACATGATAAAAGATGAGACTGAACGGAATTATGTATGCATAGAGGTATTGTCGTCTACGAGCCTTTTTATGTATATTTATTAATCAATTGAATAAAGAGTTGTTTATTTATTTATTTATTTTTAAATGGAATTTTCTTACTACTGTTGTTTGAATTACCTTTAGATTCAGTCAGGTCCAATACCCATTGCCCTTCATAACTAAAGTGTTTCAAGATATGCATGATGAGCGACTTAGGTAGTAGGCTTTCGGCTGTTTCTTCAAAGCAAAACGTGTTGTTACAACACTCGTCTTTGCTGAAGTGGCAATGTTTCTCTGACATGGCACCATCTTTTGCCCAATGCCCGAACAGAATGGGTTGAAGGCTATTTTTCATGTTGTAGCCTAAGATAAAAAGGTGACATATATAAAGAGAGTATAAACAACGGTACAAACACTAAATGTGTGCAATGAAATACCACTGAAATATTGCTAAATTAAACTAGAGTACAAACACTAAAATTGTGCAACATAGTTACCATTATGGTAATTATTTTCAGTTTGTTTGTCTTATTAAGCTACTTAATAGCGATATAGTGCAAAATTTTGCGCACTTAGTATTTGTACTCTAGAATGTACAATGCACGCAATACTCAAGAAATATAAAACGGATTTCCGTGTTTGATACTCTGATCAAAAGACGCAGGATTTAGAGAGAACAGGAGAGAAGCGTAGGAAACTACGACGCGTAGCGGAATGGTCACGGTTTCCAGCTTCTCGATGTTCTACCTATATCCGTTTTATATTTCTTTTCTGAAATAAGGAAAATGCAATTCGCAGAACAATATCATCGGCGCGAGTGTGTTTGCATTCTCTCATCAAACAAGGTTTTCGATCATAGTGCGTGTACTATCCCAAATATTTTAGAAAATTTCAAAAGAAATCGTAACCGTGACGAGTGTTTTAACTGAAGTTATAGATTCACCCTAATTAACATAAACTTTAACCTTAATTTTCTCTAATAAACTATCACAAATCCTTGATTTTTTTTTTTTTACAAAAACACAAAATATAGGTTGGAGTTTTTGAAGTCGTTCAATAAACTCGCAGATCGTGTTTTATCAGGTTTAAAACCACTTGGCTTCGCCGCGTGGTTTTAAATCCTGATAAAACACTCCCGCTCGTTTATTAAACATTACATAATAATTTACACAATTCATATACCAAAAACTATAATGTAGTGACTGTTCGTTTTAAATTTCAGAGTACAGTAGTTAGCACACTCGAATTCCAATCATGATAAATCATGAGGTTTGCACTTGTCGGGGCACTTATAAAAAAGTATTATGGTTACCTTGTCTTTTTTGGGGCTTTGTGTTCACCCAGTAGGCAGTTTGATTGTCAGTGTATCTCTCTTTGAGTTGTTGATGGCACATTTCCACATTTTCCTCGTCTGTGAACAGAGCAACGTTGTATTCGTTTATGGAGCCAATGTTTGCAGCATGGACAGTAGTCAAAAACAGGCTTAATTCCTTTTTGGTGCATTCCTGAAATGGAAAAAAAAATAGATAACGTTACATGACATTAGAAAATGGCAAAAATGATTTGATTGTGTTGTTTACTTGAAAGCCTGGGTGTACCGCATATGAATAAGATCCTCATCATACTTGTCACACGCGAGACAGAGTTGTCACTTTTTACACTATTAAATCACGGCCACACATATTTTGATTCTAAAGAATATCCCCACACTTTTTATCATCAGCATAGCGAACGTTTATATTCCGTAATGTTCCAGAGTTGTACCTAGGACTTTTTCCTAACATCTTGCATACTTGTACATACTTACTTTAGGCAAAGATGCCAAGACAATCGAGAATCCCTTGAATGGCTGTTCTGTTATCAGTCGTCGTATAGTTTGTAAGGGGATGCTGGATATGGAACCTTCAAGGAGAATGCCTTTACTTTCTTTGTCTTTTCTTTCGAAGAAATATACGCCGTCTCTTTCTTCATGAAGATTTAAAGTGTCTGACACTTTCACGCCCTCCCATTTGAGAGCTCTTTCGAAAAATGCGACGACTTCCTATTTAAGTAAAAACTCATTATTATAACGCATCAACCAAAGTTTAATGTTACTGCATAACTTTTCGTCTGGGCTGAGGGGTAAGCTAGGAAAAAGATATAGGACATTCATGATATTTGCAAACATGTGTTTATGTTGACTATTGTATAAAAACTATTCTTTGAAATTTATTTGAAATTCGTTGAAACCTACCTGAGGAATACTTTTTCTTGTGACGTTTGAGTTTGCAAACTGGGCCAGTTTTTCCTCTGTAGAATGAAGAGGGAAGCGAGTTTTCAAATCTTGAAAGCTTACTTCGCCGGTATGCTTTAGGAAGGCGTTGACGACAAGCTGTTTCTTTTTGATTCGTCGAGCTTTGTCTCGAAGCTCGTTAAGTGTTAATTCCCTCTTAACAACCATTCTTAAGAGGTTTAATTTGGTGTCATCTCCTAGACCTTGCAATGGCATTCCCAACTAGTGAACAAAAAAGAAACATGTATATCAGGTTCTTATCTACCAGATATGATTGTCAGTATACGCCCCCAATAACGCTGAATAATATGAGCAATTTGTAAACTATGAGTGGCGTCTTAACGCTAACAACAAGACATACAGAAACAATCAAAAGAGTTTGATCAAAGTTATCATTTAATGTTTTTCTTCTTTATTATCATGTCACTTTGTACCTTGCTTTGGGGTATCTCTTCTCCCATTTTCCTCTTTTTTGGATTTTGTTTCTGGCTTTTAATTTCACCCCTTGTGTGCATCTCCCCAATCTTTCTGAATTCACAGTACACATCCTTTCTTAGCAAAGCGGCCTGTAGCGTCGGCTCCAGTGTGTTTGGATCCTACCAAATATAAATTATAATAAATTGTTCTTCTGTACGTAAAGAGTCTGCAACTATATATTCAATGTGTATGACGTTGTTACAAGCTATTTATATTAGCCTCAATCTTCATCAAACTGGTTCAGTTGAGATTAATCGGCACCGATACGTCTCAAATTTTACCGTTGGTGAGTATCGAGATTAAATAGAACGTATAATAATAAAATAATAGTAAAATAATAGTAAAATAAATAAATAAATAAATAAATAAATAAATAAATAAATAAATAAATAAATAAATAAATAAATAAATAAATAAATAAATAAATAAATAAATAAATAAATAAATAAATAAATAAATAAATAAATAAATAAATAAATAAATAAATAAATAAATAAATAAATAAATAAATAAATAAATAAATAAATAAATAAATAAATAAATAAATAAATAAATAAATAAATAAATAAATAAATAAATAAATAAATAAATAAATAAATAAATAAATAAATAAATAAATAAATAAATAAATAAATAAATAAATAAATAAATAAATAAATAAATAAATAAATAAATAAATAAATAAATAAATAAATAAATAAATAAATAAATAAATAAATAAATAAATAAATAAATAAATAAATAAATAAATAAATAAATAAATAAATAAATAAATAAATAAATAAATAAATAAATAAATAAATAAATAAATAAATAAATAAATAAATAAATAAATAAATAAATAAATAAATAAATAAATAAATAAATAAATAAATAAATAAATAAATAAATAAATAAATAAATAAATAAATAAATAAATAAATAAATAAATAAATAAATAAATAAATAAATAAATAAATAAATAAATAAATAAATAAATAAATAAATAAATAAATAAATAAATAAATAAATAAATAAATAAATAAATAAATAAATAAATAAATAAATAAATAAATAAATAAATAAATAAATAAATAAATAAATAAATAAATAAATAAATAAATAAATAAATAAATAAATAAATAAATAAATAAATAAATAAATAAATAAATAAATAAATAAATAAATAAATAAATAAATAAATAAATAAATAAATAAATAAATAAATAAATAAATAAATAAATAAATAAATAAATAAATAAATAAATAAATAAATAAATAAATAAATAAATAAATAAATAAATAAATAAATAAATAAATAAATAAATAAATAAATAAATAAATAAATAAATAAATAAATAAATAAATAAATAAATAAATAAATAAATAAATAAATAAATAAATAAATAAATAAATAAATAAATAAATAAATAAATAAATAAATAAATAAATAAATAAATAAATAAATAAATAAATAAATAAATAAATAAATAAATAAATAAATAAATAAATAAATAAATAAATAAATAAATAAATAAATAAATAAATAAATAAATAAATAAATAAATAAATAAATAAATAAATAAATAAATAAATAAATAAATAAATAAATAAATAAATAAATAAATAAATAAATAAATAAATAAATAAATAAATAAATAAATAAATAAATAAATAAATAAATAAATAAATAAATAAATAAATAAATAAATAAATAAATAAATAAATAAATAAATAAATAAATAAATAAATAAATAAATAAATAAATAAATAAATAAATAAATAAATAAATAAATAAATAAATAAATAAATAAATAAATAAATAAATAAATAAATAAATAAATAAATAAATAAATAAATAAATAAATAAATAAATAAATAAATAAATAAATAAATAAATAAATAAATAAATAAATAAATAAATAAATAAATAAATAAATAAATAAATAAATAAATAAATAAATAAATAAATAAATAAATAAATAAATAAATAAATAAATAAATAAATAAATAAATAAATAAATAAATAAATAAATAAATAAATAAATAAATAAATAAATAAATAAATAAATAAATAAATAAATAAATAAATAAATAAATAAATAAATAAATAAATAAATAAATAAATAAATAAATAAATAAATAAATAAATAAATAAATAAATAAATAAATAAATAAATAAATAAATAAATAAATAAATAAATAAATAAATAAATAAATAAATAAATAAATAAATAAATAAATAAATAAAGTATGAATACTAGTTACCTTGTCTTTTGCCACGTACATTTGCTGACAGGCAATTTTCCAAGCTTGATTGGAAGGTGGTGTTTCGTCGTCCTCGATGCTCTTTCCGGAGGATGAGTAAAGCCACTCTCTACACGAGTGAACTCTACTCATCCAAGGAGTAGCCATGCTCCCTACATTGCTAGTATTGTGCATCGATGCAAGCCTTCGTACTTCCTGGTCACTCATTTGGTTGTCGTATAGGTGTACCCATACCTTTTCTAACTCCTTTTGGTGGACATCAGTCATATGGCGTACCTGGGATTAAAAGCAATGACATTGATTTAGCTTAAATAGGCGCTGTCGTTCTCAGTCAAACTGTAATATCAAAACACGAAGTTAAAGGTAGACGGATGGAAGACTAATGGCTTAATACTAATTATAATAATACACCTACTTGCAAGAACGTTGTCATACGAAAAAAGAACATTTGTATTTAGTGTGTTAGGAATATATTAAAAGTACAAAAGATGATCACTGAAGCTGAACTCTTTCTTTTGTACTTTTAATTTATTCCTAACACACTAAATACAAATGTTCTTTTTCGTATGACAACGTTCTTGCAAGTAGGTGTATCTAGATTCAGAGAAAACTATTTCGCATGCTTATCAACGGAAATGCATGTTTAAAAATTTTGTTAACCCGGTAGTAATTACCTTTTTGTGAGCTGCATGTCGATGACGGCCACCAATTATTGTGATCCGGCAACCCCTTAGCATTTCTTTGGTCTTCACGTCGTCTTTGTTAATGTGTGCAATCCCAATCCACGATTGCATGCTCTTAGCTATTGTTGGTGTTTTTTCTATTGCTTTTGCTATTTCATTTACGTGGTTGTTGTCAATGGGGCGATCTATCCAGGTCTCTGGGCAATCCTCAGTCAAGGAATCAAGGCTGACGGTAACGTGACCTAAAAAAATAAGAATAATTATTATTTCAATACTTGCATAGCGCAAATTAGCATGTGAATAAAAACCAATTAGAAAGAAAGGTAAAAGAAAAGTATCGCATAAAGATTAAGTACCGATTAAGAAAGAGTCTCGGCTTGATATCTTCACCGAAACAATAAAATAAAACTCTAAAACTTTCTGTTTATTGTCTACAGTTGTATTTGTCTATCAATTTTTTTATGAAGCTGTTAAATCGTTCAAACCTACCAATATAGTGCGCGTCAATCTTTTGGTCAACGTCCATAGCTTTTATCTTGGTTGATTTACTTGGTGAGGGTAAATCAACGGAATCTGCGGGCGGCTTTCCTGTGGCAAAAACCTTTCTCTTTTTTGCCGGCTTGACTTGCCTCTTTCTTGGCTCGTTGGGACTTGGGGGGGAAGTGAATGGACGTTCTGGTGATTCAGGCGCTTTCTCATTGTCCAGTTTTGCGTTTATGCAGTCGCAAAATTCCTCTGCGGATACCACGAGGGGCGATAACTCTTTGCCGAAGGAAGTCTTGTCGAGGCAGAGCTTCGATAGGTCGAACCTTATACTCTTTCTCCCTCCGGGGGCATTTGGAACTTTAAATGTTATCTGTAAAAAAAGGCAGTTTAGAATATTATGTAAATAATGATAGCGTTTATGTTGAATTTTAAAGCCGAGACAAAATTGCACTCAATATACTGTCCTTCTGTCTCTCTCTTTACCTCAATCAATGATTCTCTCTATAGAGTCGATTTCGTATGACGGGGATACTCAGTATCGCGCCGTATCGAAGCAGTAACCGTATCGCTGTAGTTTTATAAAAACATTCGAAATTCCTGCCGTATCGTAGCGGTATCACGTTATCGCCGTTTCCCAGTCATACGAAATTGACTCTCTCTCTCTCTCTCTCTATATATATATATTTGAGGTACTTACCAGAATATAACCTTGATATGATTTTGACACATGGGGCTTCACTGCTTCTACATTTTCGGTCAACATTTTGCTTTTAGTCTCAAAGCGTCTATCTTGGTCAGTCTTGACGAAGACCGCATCTTCGCTTTCGACGCTTTTGAAAAACCAATGTACATCAGAACACTCAAGTGTTTTCGACATTTTAGCTTTAATGAAGTTTTAAATTGAATAAAAAATTTTTTTTTCGATAGACGCGAAGATTATAAAGAGTATACTATTAGTTTACTCTCAAGACTAGGGTCAACAGAGAATGATTAGGAGCTGCGAACGTACTCGCTTTTATAGTGTTTTATAAGAAGATGGGTGAGGTCTTCTCATCCGGTTTACTTCACATGTTCTAGTCGAGAATTCCTATGACCCACTGTAACCAAAATGGGTCATACGTCATGACCGTCTATTGTTTGCCTGTTACGAAGACGGTCATACGTCATGACCGAGTATCATTTTACTGTTTCAAGGTCGGTCATACGTCATGACCGTCTATTGTTTGCCTGGTACGAAGTCGGTCATACGTTATGACCCACTCGGTAGGGACCCCTGTGGGATCGTAATTCGAGACTGTTTGTTAGAGTGATCACAGTTTCGAAAGAATCAAATAGCTAAATCAAATTACATTGACCCTGAGCGGGAGGTCATTCACGTAGTGAGCGCGGGTATTGAAGATAAATAATACAAACTTTAGCTGAATGTCCGCCATAAAAAGAGTTCTGACCACTGTTATAATGAGGACCATCAAAAGAAAGTTCGACTTCAGCTATATGGAGTACTATGCTGATCTTTAAAGGTGGTACATTGAAGGAAAGAGCGAAAAGTATTTTGGCGCCAAAATCCAGCGAAGAGTGGTAAGTTATCGATAATTTCATGTCTACAAATTAAAATTTATCAATGAAATCACTAAAATTGAAAGTTCTATGAAACTTATGTCTGCAATGATTGATTATTATTTGACAATTGTAGTATATTATACACCACAGTGGATAAGGGCGAACGAACGCTGTATATCAATGAACAAGTCAATCTATTCGATATTTTTGCTCAAGTTTATAAGTCTCTTGCTCTTAACAATCAAAAGAAGGTTGACCAATAATCTAGTGCTTTCATAACTGAAAGCAGTCGGCAATTTAATGTTTTTATTTATTTACCAGATAAGTCTTCACTCTTAGTAGAGTATTACAGACTGCGTTAGAATTAAGAATAAAGAAATTACATTTTATAATAATATGATAAATAGTATAATAATATAATATAGTATAATAAATAGTATAATAATATAATATAGTATAATAATGTCTGATATATCATCGATTTATTTTATACCTAGCGTTTAGCTATCTCTTGTGTACTTTGAATTCATAAGTATGAAATGATAGATTTCCTAAAGTTATATCAAATCAGTCAGTTTACAAGTTTCAATGTTACGATATGAAATCATTCTATTAGTTCGTAGTTTGATCATTCTACCAGTTCATAGTTAATCAATGAACTATAAGTATCACAACGCCGATGAAACAGTCTACTATTCATGAATAATATACTTTTTAACCATTTTAAACTTTCCTCTTTTATCGTATTTTCATTATAATTGTAAAGCGTTGTTGAAATCTAATGAGTTGACGCTATACAAAAAATTGTATTACACCTTTTGCTGTTCATTAGCAGAAAATGTACATTCATTTGTGCCAATAGTCAACTTTCAATAACGATATTTGAATATGCGTGTACATTCATGAGTATCAATGGACAATCAATTGCGCGTTTGTACGTTCATTTGCATGGAATGTATTTTCTTGCGCGCACAATTAAGATTCAATAGCACGAAATGACAAACAGTAGCGTTTATTGACAGTCATTTGCCCAAAAGTGAAAATTCATTAGTGCTATTAGCATAGCTATTGACAATCTATAACGCGTTTGGACAATCAACGCTAATGATCGATTCTTTTCTCTTATTGATTATTTGAACCATGCAAATGTTTGTCAATCCACACTAAAGAATGTTACATTGATGTTCATGATTGTCCAAACGCGTTATAGATTGTCAATGACTATGCCAATAGCACCTAATGAATGTTCAATTTTGGTTGAAAAACTGTCAATAAATGCTACTGTTTGTCAAGTCGTGCTATTGAATTTTAATTGCACGCACAAGAAAATACATTCCACGCAAATGAATGTACAACTGTGCTATTGATTGTCCGTTAATACTGATGAATGTTCACGTAATTCAAATATCGTTATTGAAAGTTGATGCGCGCTAATGATGTTACTGGTGGTGTTGATGAAAGTATAATACACGTTATTGATACAACTATTGGCACAAATGAATGCTCATTTTCTGTTAATGAAAACAGTCTAGCAGTTTCATAACGTTATGAAAACAGTCTAGCAGTTTCATAACGTTATGAAAACAGTTTAGCAGTTTCATAACGTTATGAACTGAACAGTCTATACTAGTTTCATAACGTTATGAAAACAGTCCAGCAGTTTCATAACGTTATGAAAACAGTCCAGCAGTTTCATAACGTTATGAAAACAGTCCAGCAGTTTCATAACGTTATGAAAACAGTCTAGCAGTTTCATAACGTTATGAAAACAGTCTAGCAGTTTCATAACGTTATGAAAACAGTCTATACTAGTTTCATAACGTTATGAAAACAGTCTAGCAATTTCATAACGTTATGAAAACAGTCTAGCAGTTTCATAACGTTATGAAAACAGTCTACTAGCTTCATAACGTTATGAAATTTCAAAATTATGAAATTTAGTAGAAATTTATTTTTTTGTCTTGTAAGTTAATGAATTTGACTTTATTTTGGTAAAAACTCAGTGGTTGTGATTTAGATTCTAAAAAAAATCAAAATGTAGACATTTTTGAAGTTTGATTTCAGAATTTATACTTAGAAATTTAATTTTTCAAACATCGCATAGAAATTATGTAAAGAAATTTAAATTTCCTCGTTTTTTGTTTTATTTCCAGGAGCCAAAATACTAGAAAATTCAAAAAGTCCATTTTACCACATTTTTATATTTTTAATGGATTTCAAAATATTATTTTGGCAATTTTCATTAGTTTTTATTTTTATGATATCCAGCAAAATGAAAATATCATTAAAATCAGTCATTTTTATTGGTGATAAAATTGGTCATTTTTAGTGAAAAATGTCATTTTTAATGATTTCTACTTTTTCTAATTTTTTAACAAAAGGATTTTTTAGTGGAAATTATAAAAAATCATAAGTTTTTTTCTAAAAAAATGATATTTTTGGACATTTTTTTGTCAAGTGCAAAAACGCAAAAATAGAGTTAGACTTGTTTCAAAATAAACATGGTGATTATGGTTTAGGTAAGACTTAACTATGTTCATAACAACATAATAGCCAACTCAATCTACCATTTTATCACCATCGCTCATGCCCAAATATATGTCGTAGTTCAACACAAAGCCATTTGACGAGTCACCTAACATCCTTACTTTGATGCTGTATTTTGTTGGTTTGGCAGGCAAATACTGTCTAAATGTTAGTCTATCTTTAAAGGCAACCACAAGCATATATGTAAATATTTTAATGGGCCAGATTGGAAAAAAGCTCTGCTTTATTTGATACCCAATAAAGATTTATTATTATTATCATACCCTCATCTATAGCAATATGTTTTTTGGGTAAGCTTCCTGATAAATTTTTAAAACCATTTTTAAAATAGGCCTAACTTTGTGTAGACAATCAAAGCCAGCGCTACCACGAGGTTGAGCTGTTGTTGAATCATTGAAATGAAGATACTGACTGATTTCTTGGAATCTATTCCTTGGCATAACAGATTGTATTTAGGAATTTCCTAAGCATGGATCAGTAAACCAATATAAGGAGACAGTTGGCAAGGAATTGATCCCCATAATAATACCAAAAAACACCTCGAACTCTTGTGCCGTCAAGTCCCTCCATTGAGCTAGGCAAGTGGCGTTGTTAGCAAGTTGTTGTCTTGCATAGCAGTTAGTTTCTTCGACAATTAAGCCAATAGTCTTGTGTCCAAAGATCTTTAGAAAAATGTCAATTACTTGTATTGTATTGACGTATTCATGAAGGGCGGTGAAACTCTGGCTGTTGAAAGTTTTCAAGGCCTGTTGTCCATTTTACTTCGCCATCAGAGTTGTCTGAATTTTCACCTTCTTCATCATCACTTGAGTCAGAAATTGGATGAAGCCCTTCGAAATCAATATCAGAATCATTATCTTCGTTTTCTAAGTGAGATTCATAAGTCGGAATCACCAAAAATCTCTCTAAATTCATCTTCTGTATGTTAGCATGTATACATGTGGCAATTTTTCACGGTCCATACAGGGAGGGGTAAATCAATGTTAAATCAAGCTTGGTATTTGTGGCTGTTTAAGGCCAGCTTGAAAAAAAAAGAAAAGATCATCAGGCGGCCAGCTGTGGGCTCGAAAGGATTAAGTCAATATATTCCCAGACAACTGCAAATATAAAGGGTTTCAAAAATTTGTTTGAGGTCAAAAGCGGCTGTCCACAAGGAGGGTTGGAATCCCCATTATTTATTTCAACACAGTAAGCTCAGTGACGAAGTTGGCATTGATTTCAATCAAAAGAGACCAAAGATCAAGGTTTCCGGCACATGACAAGGGATATATTGAAAACGTTTTGTATGCAGATGACACAATTCTATTTTTCAAATTGATAGCGGCAGTAGAACGTGGATTGGTTATTGTTGAGAGAGTGTATTAACACTACAGTTTGACGTTATTGAGAAAAAAAGACAGAAACTATGATTTTCAATTGTTAATTGTAAGAACTGAACAACAAGATTGCCATCTTATAACTTCTATATTAATCACATATAAATTTGATTTCACCTCACATTGAATTTCTTGGTCTCTCTCTCACATTTTTTGTGATATTCTTCATTTTGGGAGCCCTTTGCCTTTATTATGTTCTTGGTTAACATGCTGATTAATTTGCAATAAAAAATGATTAATACAACTATATGTCACTTTGCAACTTTATTGAGAACATGTGTGATTCCATCAGAACCTGGTTGTCACCACTTATCATATAATCACAACTTTATTTGGTGGTTAATTTCAGTACTCACTGGCAATTCAGATTATTCTCTGTTTTTTCTCTGTATATATGTTTCGTAATGGCGTGAAGATATGAAGTCGATCAGTTCTACTGGTAATAAAAAATTGAAATGTTTTTGAAAAAGAGAATATGAACTTTATTACTATACAGATGGTAAAACAAAGTGATAAGCTTATTTTATACTGAAAAATGCTAACAAAATATGAACATTTGCATGACTTTATAAAAGTTAAACATAGCAATATAAATTATGTCCATATCAGTCAAATTTGTGTATATAGCTAATTGTTATATATCGAGGGTTCTAGTTAAAAAGAAATAAGAGTAAAAAGAAGCTTATTTGGATACATTAAAACAATAGAAGCAAAAATATCATTTAAAAGTTCATCCTCAGTGCCTTTCCATTCCCTGTACATATATACATTGAGATGTATAACTCTGTAGATCCTCATAGATGATTCCTTTCCTTTCTTTCTGTCCACATTTAATGTCATTCCATTTTGATTCCATGTTCTGGGTGTGCACCCCTGTGACCTTGTCCACAAAGTTCAGGCTGTGATTTACGACACGATGCTGTCTTACGTGGTCGACATGTTCCGTAAGCTTTGTATATGAAGTAAAATCGTCCGTGTGAATCTTTGTACCAGGTTTCACACACTTTTCTAAAATTTCAACTAATGTCGCACAATCTCTTTTCTTGACAACCTGGTAGTATCCCCTGCTTGACTGGTATTCTGTTATTATAACCCCAAAGACACCTCTTTTGCTTGGCGCCCTCTATTGTATTAGGAATAAAATTGACATTTATTATTCATTTTTTTTTACCAAAATATTTTGGAACGTTATTTCATAGTCACACCATTGCACTACATAGTGAACTAAGTACAAATATATATAAAAACAAATCTAAGATTTAAACCCATGACAAATAGAATCATACACCAAGGCTTGGCTGCATATGAATTTTGCAAATTCATTGTGAAAATAACAACATCTTTTGTTGTTATTAATTATTATTAATCCGGCCAGAACTCCTGGACATAAGTTGAAAGTTTTTTTTATATTAAGTGCAAGTATAAAAAAGAAAAATTATCAGTGTTGATAACGCTTTGGGTTTCCTTGTTTCTGTGAAACCGCATTTTTTTCAGGCTATATGAAATAAGAAAATGAAAAGTGGTATGACTCGAGCTAGTACCATTTGAAATAATTTGTAATTTTTGTTTCAAATACAATTTTTGAATCTGAAAAGAGAAAGAGGATATCATTTTGTAGATCTGTATTCGTAATCATGTTTTTTCAGACTGTGCATAATATTATAACGTGATATAAGGACAAAATTATACAAACAGGTGTTTATCTAGTGATTAACTGTAAAATGAACATCGATCACAGAATTGAACTACTGAATTCATTGGAAATATAAGATAAACTGGTAAAGGCACAAGATTTGTCTTCGAGCTTTGAAAAGTTGGCTCACAAGTCAAAGATTTTCAACACAGGAAGAAAAATCCGTATCTCCATGCCCTCTCTATTATTCTGTTTATTATACAATTGTCAATGCAAAAGAAATGAAATCGTTTAAATTCTGACACAAGAAGCTACCGTATAAAGCTGTGCAACCATAGTGATTATATTTTCACATGTGAAACTAATAATGTAAATACCCCATTTTTGAAATAATAAGTATAGATTTTCTCGCTATTTCATTGACAATCATATCATAAAAAGAACTTCTGCTGCTCTTATTTGCTCTCGCCTTACTCTTATGTTGAAAAATGCTTTCATTGCATTGCAATATTACATCTGGTCCTCCAAACGGCAAAAAAGTATAGAACCTCTCCACTTCATTTGTGCAAACATCTTCCAATATTCGGAAAAACTTGCTCACAAGGTTCTGACTGACTTGATGCCAACATGTTTGAAGTTTTCTTGGTGTTCACATTGCTCACCCAAAAGTACATCATGAGCAAGGCATCTCCAAGAGAAACCTTTGGTATGTGCTCGAAGATGCTGTTCTTTCGCAATGATGTCTTTTTGTGACAATCTTTACAATTCCTAATGTGAAAAGAACTAATACTATTAAAAGAAAATAACACCTGAAGAATCAGACGGGGAACAAAACTCATTTAACAGCTATATGTCACAGCCACAACAGCCCACTTCCCTCTTTATCTAGCAGTCCTGCATTTTATCACCGCCACAACCCACAGAGAAATTTACAGGAGTTTATGCAACTGACTCCCAGTGAAGAAGCAATCAAAGAATTAGAGAACAGGTTGACCACATACATTGACATTAAATTCCAACAACTTTTTTCTTTGCTAAAAACCATGCCACAAATGAACGTCCATCCCACAACGCTTGCGCCTGCATCCACAACATTACACACCACCCTGCACACTGCACAAAGTAATGAACACCATTTTCACACAGTTGACACAGCTCACAGTAACTCTCCTGACAACAATGGTATGCCGTATACATTAGGGATTACAAATGACAAGTTGATTTGTATCAGAAATCAAGCCAGATCCAAAATGAATTTCGCTGTACGCATTCTGCTAGAGGTGTTCAGCGCTGAGGAACTCGTGGGGAGGAATGTGGAGGGGGTTCATGGGAAGCTACCTCTCGATCCGGTGCGAATCCAACATATTAAAAAATTGGTGATTGCGTTTTACCCAGTAGCACCAATGGAGCAAGGGATTGCATGGAGGGATTGCAGAAAGGCAATAGACTCATTCCTTAGAAAAAAGAAAACTAGATAAATAGTAATTAATCCAGGCGTTTTAATAAATAAAGTCAAGTAAAGTCCATGTCAGTCTTGGCTGTTTTGTTGCTCAGTTTGGGTGTTTTTTTTTCTGACATTTGTTTTGCCTCATGACCATCCGTATGTGTTGCTTTGGAGGTTTACTCCAGCCACCATTCCTCTTTGCTCTTTACTCTACCAGCATCATGTAGGAGCTGTGTATTCAGAATATAACAAAGAATAATTATTAGATAAGCAATCGTTGATATATTGCGACCGTACAAGTATTTTTTACTCACTGTAACAACAGGATGAATGAAGTAGCGATACTTCCTATGGTGCCAACCGAAGGGCTGTGGTCTCGGATATCGGTCCGCGCGATTTGATGAACTCATTTCTTAAAGAAAAATGAAATAATGAAAGGCTGTATGTTTACGTTATTACAGTGAGGGCACTCCAACCATGAATACTGAGTTTTTGTTACTTTTTTCGCCTACACTGATGTAGGAAATATGATTTATTATTAACATCAACAATGAACACAGTGTATTTGAACTCAATGCATCAATTTTAGAGGTTTTGAACCTGTAAAATGTTCTCAAACAAATAAACTGAAAAACAAACTAAAGTGTTCACAGTTTGAAAGACACTGTAATTAGGTAATAGCAATCATAATCAAAATATATCAAAACAAAGCTATTATAAAAGAAATAATCTTGATAAAGATTGTATCTTACCTTATTTGCTAAAGTATCCGATAAGATCTTTTGATCGGTAATGTAATAGAGAGCCTTGTCCTGGTGTTCTAGTTTTGGCTTCTTTCTAGTACGAGTGAATTGATTCACACGCCTACTTGTCAAGATGATTGACCAAATAATGTTGTGACGTACTAGATATTCAGTCACAATCAAGCAACAGAACTAGTATTGACAAACAAAAGAGCAATGAAAAACGACTAATATGTAAATTGAATACCGTAAATAGCCATTCATATGAACAGGTATTTCAATTACATGTAATCTTTGCTTGTAATGTACACAGTATAATGTTTTACTGTCAATCAATTGTATTGAACAGTGTTATTTCAAATCATTTATGTACTTATTCATATACTGTCAATCAACTGTATTGAACAGTATTATTTCCAAATCATTTATGTAGTGCAATTTAATTGATCGGGGATCAATTATAAACATATTCAGTCAGTGAAGAACAAGTCACAGTCATAAACCATCAATCAAATGGAATCTCTTTAATATAATATACATAATTAATTATATACATTAACAACATTTATAAGGGGCCGACCATTTAACTTTTGAGGGGAGGGGTGGGTGATTTTCGATCAGCAAGAATTGTTTTTCCAACGTCTTGGTGGACAGGATATTTGTTTTCCTTCCCCCTCAAAATTTAAATGGTCGGTCCTTAACTGGAACTTTAAGGCCAGTACAATCATTTTTTACAGTCAAAAATAAATTTTGGGAGTTCCGGTTGCGGTTACAAATTATTGATCTTGTCCTTGATCTTGACCTACCTCTTGTGGCACTGAAAAATTCAAAGAAGTCTATGTACAATTTATTTGAAGACTATTCGCTAGTAAATAGAAATTGACTAACATTGTTGAAGTTTAGTCTGTGTGCAGACTGATTTAAACACACGTTTATATTAATGGAGTGTTAAAATACATGCACAATTAATAGATGTTTACTGCAACAATAATTATAATGTGTAGCAACAACCATGTTATAATTACCATTTGGAATATGTAAGTACATGGAATATGAAAGTACATGGAATAATGCGTCCGCTGAATAGCGAACGCATCTCTCAATAATGGCAGTCCTAGAAGACCAGCAAAAGCATTAATATCATTTGTGGTAGAGTACTTGAATACGGTATGTGAGAATGTGTGTGGTCTTACCATCTTACAAGGTTGCTTGCATTTGGGTTGTGCTATAGATGGCAAATAAAAACTATCAGTTATCAGCCGAGATTGAGCATAACTCAACTGTTTTATTTCACAAACATTTGATTTACATGATACTTACTATGTCGAACGCTGCCATCTGCTGATGGAGGTAAAGCGAAAATGTTTCCAAAAATCTGAAAATCTGGTGGGCCGTACAATTGATCTGACAAGAAATTAATTATTTTGTAAGTCGTATTTAGTAATTAGAAATATAAAAAGACTTCACTTCCATATTTTGATAGCCTGCGTTGCCATTTACACCCAACATGGTTAAGTTTTGCGATTAAAAAAGTGAACCACTTTGTGTTTATAATCGTAAACCATTGTGTCTGCTAATCACAAACTAAACATTTTATTGTAAGCATGTATCAGGACTGGCAAACTCACCGTGGGAATGTCAAACACAATCAACAGGTGTTTAAGCAACAAAAATGCATTGAAATAGTTGATAATGCAAAAAAAAACAAAAGCATCAGGAACTTTACTATCTGACTCGACAATTATTAAACAAATAAAGGATTAACTAATAATAGATAACCAATGATAGCACTATCCTTTAAACACATTTTTGATTGTAGTTAAGGCTTAACAAATTAAAGTTGCATCATTTTAGTGTGGGAATATAATTTAAGAAAGTTATAAACTTCAAGGATATATAACAATGTGAGAAAAAACTCATTTTGTTACTTTCATTTCAAGACATATAATGAACAAACTTGACGGTTTTCAAAATGAAATATGTTTTGTTTCAGGTCTATTTTCTGTTTATCGACACTTAAGACCTCTTTATGCAAAGATCAATACTTTGATAGATTTGATAGATTAAGTAATTATTTAAGCTTAATTACACTTATAACAAACAAAACAGAAGAAGAAACGATTGCATTTTATAACTCGATCGGCTACGCCCATCAAGTAAAAATCACGATAAAGATTGTATCTTACCTTATTTCCTAAAGTATCCAATAAGATCTTTTGATAGGTAAATTTATCATAAACCTCTATAGTATATTTGAACTCACTGCTTCATTTTTAGAGGTTTTGAAGTAGTAGAACGGTTCAGAAAATAATAACATGAAAAAGTCAAGTGTTCACGTTTCGTGTATCCTCACTGTAAGAATCACTGTTACAGCCGCTTTATGATTAATTTGACAACGTTGGGCGTGCAATTTTAGTGTGGCCGCTATGAGACATTATAAAACATTTTTAATGGTTTCTGTTTTTTAATACACGATTTATAAGCTGTACACTTATGGCTAGGTAACTTACTATTTTAATAATTATTATAACTTTAGTTATTTTGATTCTCATTGTTTGTGTAATTAAATTAAACTACATTAATGGTTTATTAAATAATACTGTTAGATACAATTGACAGTAAAACATTATACTGTGTACATTACAAGCAAAGCTTACATGTAATTGAAATACCTGTTCAAAGCAGTTGTTCAAAGCAGTTGGTTTCCATTGCGCTTTTGTTTGTCAATTATTAGCTTTATTGTATGCATGAAATCCTCTTGTGAGCTTGCGAACAGATAATCTTTTGAAAACTGAGTCGGAAACGTAAAATGAGTTCAAACAAAGTTATGCTCTCAGAATGCGAAATCGCTTTAGTAAAATTGAATAAAACAATTTTCATCATTTCCATCACGTAAATGAAGTCCACAGTATGGACAAGTATCATTCAACGTACTGCGAATCTTTTGATGGTGAAAATACCGTAAATGCATCTTCAGCATCTTTGTATTTTTGAACATCCGCACTGTGTGCCTACACAGAAAGCATGGGTACAGTATTCTCGCTGGAGTCTCCATCGTACTATGTCAGATGCTCGATTGTCACTGAATAATGTGTCATCGACCTATAGTACGTCACAACATCATTTGGCCAGTCAGAAGTAGCCTACCTATACACCGAATCGAAATATGGCGGCCAATTTGAATAACAATTCTTCTTGACTGCCCAGCCTCGCATACATGTGAAAACTCTATTGTTTTCCAATGTGAACACAAGCTAGACAGTCGAGAACAATTGGAGTACGCCATATTTCGATTCGGTCTATAGCTAGCTCTAGAGGCTGCTACGGGCATACCACACTAGAAATCTGTGGTTTGGGGCTTCCTGTGTTATTCAATGGCTCGTTCGAAGTTCAAGATATGGCCTGAACATTCGAATATTGTCTCGCTTGAAATCTTTTCTTTAGTCAGTAATATTTTTTTCGATAATAAAAGACTGAGTTTAGGAACGTTTCTGTGTGATTTTCTTAGGTTTTTAGGGCCATAAGGAGGTTTTGAGGTGTCCATTTAACAAGGTAGGCAGCTCTCTCTCTCCAGCGGACCCCAAGCATCTTAAATATCACCCGAAAATCAACTCTTTCCCTAAGACTACAAAATTGATTCAGTACAAAGTAGATATAAAAGAACAACATACTAAGATTTCAAACGAATCAATCAATTTTTTGTCCATAAAAAGTTCGCCTTAACGTTCGAAATGTGCTTTCTCCCTATGCTCTGACAATTGGAAATTTGTCAGGCCTTGCAACTCAGATAAAAGTCGAAAGAAAAGACAGCTTAGGTAAAATAATGATCATTTTCTTGAAATTACTTGCGTTTACAAATATTAGGGTACACAACAAAAGAGACGCTCAGTTAATGAATTAATCAGGTAATTTCGGAATCCGAAAGGAAAAATATAGGGACTGCTCGCATTCTAAAGTTTTATAGATTAGTAGATAAAAACAAAATCCCCACTAATTTTATTTGATAGTAACAAGCATTATAGGTCATGGCTTTTGTATGCGTTGTTGGCTCCTAAAGGAGCCGTTGTTTTATATTGCTGGCTTAATAGCCTGAAGCCCGGCCATCTCGTTCGATTATCTTTGGGATGACTTTCTCGAGGTGTTTGATGTATTTCTGGCACTTCTCAGGGGTGACGGTCAGCCAAAAGTCCTTTATTCCCTTCAAAAGCTCTTCCTTGTTCTTTGGCTTGACGTCTTTGCGCAAGTAGTGCTTTAGTTCATGCCACAGCATTTCGATGAGGCTAAGGTCGGGGCTTTCAGCAGGAGTGACCCAGTAGTTAATACCGTTGTTTTCAATGAAATTCATGGTGAATTTACCTAAAAGATGAAAAACAGACTTTGTCAACATTGTGTATAAAAATGATAATTATGTTTTATGGAAATAGATGTAAGACATTTCTACTTTTCTCCCTTACTTTTATGTTTTGGGTCATTGTCTTGTTGTAACCTATGACCATCTGGGAAGCGCTCCTTGACAAAGGGAAAAAAATGTGTCTTTGAGAATGCTGTTAGTAAAAAATTGACTCTCCATGATGCCAGTAAAAGTCAATATGGGTGTCGCAAAAGTCGCAAAATCAAGACGTTTGACACGATTTGCTTCCCTGACCACCTGGCAATATTTGGGCCCAGTTTTGATCCAACCAAGTTTCGCTCGTACGTTCTTCAACACAGACAAGGATGGCGTGATTTGGAAGTTTTCACGGAGTACTCGTTGTTGTCCTATAAAAATAAGATTAGATAAAATTAGTTTCTCAAATAAAAAATACCAAAAAGAAATACGGTTATTTTACATACCTGCTGCTGTTAACTCATCGTTTTCTTCCATTTTAGAGTCGATGAAGTCGTAATGTTCGCGTGAAAGCTTCAGTTTTCGCCCAGGACTGGTTTTATCAGCAATAGAAATGTTACCAGATCTATACTTTTTAAAGTGGCGTGCTACCGTGTTACGACTGATTGTAATACCTTCTTCTTTAAGAAGTTTAACAGTTTCAGAAATTTTAGCTTTAGAATTATAGTGAAAGAGAAGTCTTAGCTTGACGTACGTAGAGGAGCGAACCATTTTTGTAAGTTGATATAATATTTGAACTGATATCACTCGGTAGCTAAGAGTAACTTATGAACGATCTCCGACTTTCTGATAGTTAAGTGCTGATATTATAATAGACTGTCGGGCATAATTAATGAAGAAACAATGCAAGCGGTGAGGTTCATGTTCGGCACGAAAATATAATAGACTCCGATTGATTGTTTCATAATCAATACTAATTTTTCAAAATGTCAATAAAACAAACTGCAGTCGAAGAAAGATCAAAGAGTAGAACTATTTGTATTGAATCGATATGGCGCGCTATCGCTCTTTAGGTGCTTTGATCCTTTGTTTCATGCAATTTAGCATTTGAAATTTCTTCAAATCTACAAACTCCAAGATCTGAAACAATCTCTGATATTTTAACTTACTTTATATATTAAGCCTTTAAGGACAAGGGTAACAACATCAAAAGAATTGTAAGCCTATAAATAACTCGAACTGAAAATTACATCATGTCATGGCGACTTTAATTGAGATGGAAAATTCCCACAGACAGATTGGCGCTTAGTTATATTCTAGTTTTATCTGAAATATTTTTGAAAGCTGGAAATTAATTTTACCTATTTAAAAGTTCATATGCATATTAAAACCTAATTTTCTATATTGAGATGGCCGTGGTTGTGAAATGGCAGTTTTTGGAATTGCTGTTTGAAGTGATAGTCAAAAGTTCTAAATTTCGGAAATATTTATTATGCGCCGGTGCTATTAAAATGTAAACTGTCTTGAAATATATTACATCATATTAAAACCGGGATCAAAACACCTCCTCGAATACAGTTCTATTAGTTATATCGATAGATCGCCAACTCATATTTAAGAGACAGCAATGATATTTTCAAACAATTATAATTCATTTTGAAGATAATCTATCTATGCTTTAGCGTGTGTAGATCTGACGATCTGACAATGTCTCTTGAGTATAACGAACACAGACAACGAACACAGACGTGCAAATGGTAAATACAAAATCAAGAAACTCTCTGGTTTCCAGGGTATCTATTCAATAAAGTGAATTGTAAGAAAACTTTCATTACAACTCAACCCGCAACCTCGTAACTCTTGTAGTATGCCGCTCATGTTTTCGTAAATGTTATTCAGAAACTATCGGCAGCAAATTGATTTAACTGACCAATGTCAAAGTTCTAGCTAGCTATTTAATGCACAAAACTGCAGGAATCAGACAATTGGTATATTCAATTTTATCTACAATTAGGGAAAATTTCGAACTAGTATATTTCTGTAATTTAAATTATTATTCAAACACGTCAAATACGCGAACATATTCAAAAACAATTTCAACAAAAATTAATAATCTTTCCTCAAAACAATTACAAAACAAATGACTATTGTATATGTACATACTGCAATAGATTTATTCACAGAACGCGGTTTCGATTACCGCGTTCAATAGCCGCGGTTTCGGTTGCCGCGTTCGTGGTCAGACCGCGGTTCATTTGCGATTTTACCGTGTGCGCTGAACGTACAACGGACGCGTCTTATGCTTCAATGATTTGGGGCGGTATTGTAAATATTATCATTGAACTTACCATAAAAAACATCGACATAAGACAACGATCTTCTCACCATCGACATTGCTTTCTTGCATTTTTTACAAATAAGTGGGTCAACATTGCTCTATCCTTCAGCCAACGGAAAAGTTCTTCTCTGGCTCCTGCTCTTAAAGCGGTAAAATAGGTGATATCCATAGTTCGTAGTTCGATTATAAAGTATTTTAAAGTATGGTTGTATGCAATGTATATTGGTTCTGTCTTGACCAGGATGGATGGGATGAAGGGCATACATGGTGTTGAAGGAAGATACGTGCATCGGCTACCTATCTTAGGCTAACCAATATGGTTATTATAGGTAGCATGTACCTTTATTCATGTAAACATTTTTATTTTTGACATAAATTAACAAATGTATATGCAAGGTACTAAATAAACAGATATTGAGGTGATAACAACAATTGATAACCTCAGGAGACTACTACATGCAACAACACAAAGATCACCAAGGGAGCTGTCAAACCATCCGGTTTGAGAGAACTTATGTAATTCCAACTCAACATCAAAATCCACCCATGGTTGATGTTTCTGCAGGTTTTCTCTGATTAATCAGTGTCTTCAATATTATTTCCAAGTCCAAGAGCCTTGATGTACTGTTTGAAGTTGTTATTGACATTACTGGTCAAACTCTTGCGTACTTCTGTCATGATGCTAGCAAAACAGCAATTGCCATCACCTTTGATATGATCTATCTCAATTCCAAACTATGAAAGATTTCTCTGTAGACATTCACTGTTTAATGTCATTTGCAGATTGATGTCATTGCTAGGTCGGGGTGTATTTTTTGTAACATTCTTTTCATATCTGAAAAGGGAAAGTCAACACTTATGTCTCTTGCTACACACTTTTTGTCAATGGATGTAAGAGCATCAAACAAGTGCAGAGCTCTGTTGATAACTAAACTCACAACACTGTCATTTTTGAAGTCTTCCATAGTTTGACAATTTTATGAAATATCAACTTCCACAGGTGGTACATCCATGTCAATGTCATGTGTTTGTGAGGATTCCATGTTATTGGGAACAGCTGTTGAATGACCTACACAATTGAATTTAGGGCACATTTGAACAACATTTGCTAGTTTACTGTTGTAAGATTCAATTGGTACAATTGGAATTATCTCGCGTTTGAGAAATGCTTTTTGGCATTTGGATCTTTTTTGAATTCCAAGTGAAGAATACAAGAGTGAGTATAGCAATTGCCAGCTCTGGAGAAATTTTGTTAGCTACCCCAAGGAGTGATCGTTTTAAATATTTATGCAGCCGTTCATTTTGGTTTGTTCCACCACCTGGAGGTATCTTCGAACAACATCCCTTTAAAACATGTTTCCTTATGTTTTTGATGGCTTTCAAACTTGTTTCTAATAGATGGTTCTCCCATTTCATGAGAAATATTTGAAGATTGCCATCTATCTCTTTTGGTGATGGTGTTTCCATTGTTCTGTCAACACCCAGATCACCATTGTTTCTGAATATTAAGCCAAATGACTTGCTCATTTGTTGTGAGGCAGAATTGCGCTTTGGCAGTGTTTTAACAAATCTTTGGCATACATGGAACAAGTCTAATTTGACTGAAGTTCCTGCAAAAATTGTTATACGATTCACGGACTGTGCAGCAATCATCCACAATTATCATGTCAACGGTTTCTCCTTTTTGCATCTTTAATGGCTTTCAACTCCTGTACAACCTCCTCAATTTCAGAAAAACTTGTACTTTTGGTAAGTCTGAAATCTAGCACTTGTCCAATTTCATTTAACACAATAAACAAATTAACAAGTTGGTTGACAAAACTGCTATCTGTCTCCCTGACAACTCCAATGGGTTTGCTGTCCTTGAAAGTGTGATCACAAGTCAAAACTGAAAATGGTACTTTTCTCATTTCATGCTTGTAGGCTGGTTCCTTTTTCTTTATATAGGACAGAAAAATTAAATAAGGAGGTCGTTGCTTGGTATGGAATACAATATGTCATTGTGGAAGTCATGATCAGTGGCATTAATGGAGTTCCTGTTTAGTTTTGTATATTTCCTGAAGTTCATTGCAGCTATGTTTTCACACAGTTCCAGGAAATTATGCCCTCTTCCAATGTGAACAATTAAATAGTCCAATGATTCTGAGGAATAGGAAAATCAAAAGATCAAATAAACATAATATTATTACATTCATTTGGTACAAATAAGGTGCTGGCTGTGAAAACGACCTAAGGGATGTTTTAGGGTATTTTTCAAACTTGATCTATTAATTACATAAAATTATCATCAAACAACTTCTTTTAGATCAAACAAAAGTTTGTAGGTTGGTTTTCGATTCATTTTATACTAATATTATTGTTAACTTCAACATTTTGTTTGTTACAACTATTTTTGTTAAAAAGACCAGGTGGACAATGATAAACAGTCAATTTTCAATTGATTCATTGTAGAGAATGTAATGTACACAGTACATGTACATAGGTGGTTCAACTGATTTTCCATGACATAGACCGGAACAACATTGCTATAAAACATAATATGTTGTCAATACAAAACAACAGATTTGTTGCTCATGGGATCATCATTCTCTAAACATAGCAGCTTATGTAGAAATTCTTTTTCTTCTTTAGATAAATTATTTACAAGTTCTTTGATAAGTTCTATTTTATGATCTTTGAACAGCTATCTTTTAGCTCAAAGTCAAGGCAGTAAATTGTTTTTGTGAACTAGTAGTGCACTCTTCTTTACAAGTGTCAGGCAGTACTGCTGCCAAGAAAGTTTTCAGCTGGGGTGTGTTCAGAAGTATTTTTTTGGTCCACCTCGCCTCATCTTCTTTCTTTTGTGACCTTTTTTTGTCCTCACAAACCTGGTATTTGTCCCAATGTGGATACCAAGTTGCACACTCTGTTTTTCGGTACTTGCCTTCAAGATAGGCAGCATTCACACATTTCAAATGACAGCTGTGGCAAATTATTTGTAGGTGGACGTTCGGTGAATCACATCATGGCAAGCCGCAAGCCTTAGTTAAATCCTTTCGGGTGCACTGAAGGCGTTCGAAATCCCAGCAGGAATACATAACTCCTTTTGTGTTATGTTCTCTGTCTAACAATACCAGCTAACAATCCAAATATTGTACAAACATAGACTTGTGATACAGAGGGCTGCTTGTGCAGTCCAAAGGCAGCCCTCTGAACTGGCGAGCCATCAATAGGGGTCAATGTCGTAATATCAACACGATTTACCTCGCCTAAGTATGGTTTAGAATGAAATACTTGTTGCTTTATGAATTTAGATGGAACTAATCCACATATAGCTCCATTTAGAGCGTACCACAGCTTACTGATATCCAAAGGCGGACCAAAACCACAATATAAAGTCATCAGCATTTACGAGCAAAGCCGAAGACGCGCCAAAACACTTACGAGAAGTAAATATATTTAGAATACCCCACACTTTTGATTGTGTTACACATATCGCTAAAATGAGATTGGCTCGATTGCATATTGCTGACAGCTGTAATAAAGAGGCAGGATTAACTTTGTTACCACAAGAATTTATAATCCTAGAAACCGTCATTCAAACATAATTGGAAAATATGTTCAGCTTCTCGTGCACATTGACACGCCAAATGGTGTTTATGGCCTCTATGAAATCTTCTGATCTGCTGATCAATAGGAAGCAAACTGACTAAAATTGTTGTTCCTACATTTGACACTTTTGACACTACATTAGAGACTTGGTCATACTGACAAAACATAAATGGTCTGAACTCGAACAAAAATGTCAAACAGTAATTAATATAAAATCAAAAGTACTACATACCTTTTATTTAGACCATTTTGGCCGTCATCTTGTTTTGGTTCGAAACTTTCAAGTAGTTTTTTTGTAAACGATTAGAAATACAGTATCTTCACCTCGCTAGAACCCTCGAAGCTTTGTCTCAATTGGGCATCGGCGGTAGCAAAGAATGGTGTGTTTTTGTTAAATTCCACATCTTTTACGCCAAAGTTTTTAGGCACAGGTAAACGTACAGTATCGCCCTCTAATAACTGAAGTAAATCCCCTGAAGCAATAACAGAGGGATGCCAGCGGAAGTCGATTAACACTATGACTTCAGCATCTTCTACTCCAAGCCATGCAAATGTACCGGTAGCGGGGTTGGTAAACGTGTTGTAGATATCCTGTGAAGGATATATATATACGTTTTTTTATTTGAATTGTTAATGTTGTCCCAATCAATATTGTCAGTGATTGAATTTGCTGATTCCTGTGAACCTGCTGTAGTTGAAAGAGAGGAAAGATATATCTGCGAAGGCACTGGTCGAATGGCAAGGAATATAAACAGAATATTCAAAGTATGTTTGGTCATCTAATTTAGTAAAGTTGAGACAATGATATACTCATCCATCAAATACTTTGTCATTGGACTTGATGGTGAATCTAGAAGTTAACGCAACTTCTGGGCTGTACTTACTAACACCACCTTGGTCTTTTTATAATTGAGAAATAGATAATTACTAGATAACCAAGATATAATTTGATCTAGGTCTTCCGATAACTTAGTTTCAATAGTGACAACATGCTTCCAACTAATATATAGGAGTGTATCATTAAAATAAAGTTGAATGTTACAGTATTTGATTATAGCCGGTAAATCGTTTATATACATGATGAAGAGTAGAGGTCCTAGTAAGGATCCTTAGGGAACAACACACGGCACGTGTTTTCAAGTATTTACGACTGCAAAGCATTGTGGGTAACGATGACAGCGCTTGGCATAGAGTTCACCCTTAGTCCCTTTATAAATTTATTATAAGTCTAGGGTCACCTCGGTTTTCTGCCAAAATTTCGCGCTTGTTGTGTTCCTTCTATCATCACAACTTTGATAAATAGCCGCGGCAGGTCCGAGAATTTGCCTTTAGTCGAACTCCAAACTTGACTTTGTTCTAAGCCCGTCAAAACCGAATGAACCAAAAATCGATCGTTTTTTGCTGGCAAAGTGAGATTCCTCGCTGCTTTCTTCCAGAAAGTGAGCTCTTTGCTACCTTGAAGCTTAATGATCCTCTTCCAGTAGTGACTAAAGGCAAAATATGACCCTAAAATTAACGAAATTCCGATTTAAGCCAACTTTGAGCCAGTGTAAATATCCAACGATGCTTTGAAACTATATAAAAGGCATGTGGCCTGAGAACTTGAGCCCCTGAGATTACAAAACAGCAGCACTTTCCATGGTTACGCCAAATATTGGAGTCAAGAAAATCCAGAAAAATCCAGAAAATAGCTAAAAAATGTCAAAAAAGCCCAATAGTAAGGGTTAATAGCCTCATCCCCTTATCTCTTTAGTGTGATTTAGAGAGTGAGTTACTAAATTCAAATTTAATTACCACCTGTTCTGATTACATGCCATTGTTTACATGACGAGCTTAGCCCAGGCAAAAAAAAAACTAAGCAGGGGATTTTTTAATCCCTGCAGAAGGTGTTTCAATGGTGTGATCATTTTAATCTTAAAAGTACGGTGGCCCAGAAGGGACAACACAAACAAAAGAAATGTTCCTACAAACTAAAGAAATTATATATATATATATAAAAAAAAACCACTGCAAACAAAATAAAAAATCTCACTGCAAACTAAAAAAAATCACACTGCAAACAAAAGCCCAAACCCTTGCGAGCAATGTCAGCGATCAGGAATAGCAGGCGTAAATGTGATAAACTTGTCAAAATGGCGGCTGAACACGACGAATCATAAAGGATTTAGGTACAAGGATATTCTTTTTCTGGATAAACATCACGACATAAAGACCAAGAAAGCTTGGCGGCTAGGTATCTTTTCCGTGTTTACATGCCAGGAAGGCATTTATCGAATACTATTCGACAAGATATCGTTTAACTAAGCAATATTTTTTTTTATCTAACAAAGATATTTGATTCCTTCAATCAACAATATCTAACTGGGAGTCTAGAAGACACTTGAAGAAGAAAAAACAAGGAGTTTACTAACGATAACATTCGTCAAGTGATTGAAATTGAAGCTCAAAAACTCCAGCGTTCCTGGTCATGAAATTTGACATAGACTTCTTCCGGCTCCAAGGTTTTTACCCACCTTTGTTTTATCTGATTTATTTTATCAAATCACAAGTCGAATTTCGAACTGATTTTTTGTATCAATATTTAATCCCATTCGCACAAATAAAACGAATAATCGACTAATGATTTGATAAATCCACTCTAGGGGTCAACGCGTTATAACGTCGTTTGAATGACTATGGTCTGAAACGTCGCGAAGAGCTTGACGTGCAGTGTGTCAAGGAAATAACACGTCGTGAAGTATAATATTATAACACCGATGTATTATAACACCGTCACTACAATACGCTAAGGCGACCTTGATTTCCACCTCTTTGACCTCGGCTTTTGTCACCTCTGTCTTTTTAAATTAAAACTTCCTTTTAGATTTGGGCTTAAAGTCATCCTGTCTATCCCTTTTGCGTTTCGTGAAGAATTCCTCAAAAGTCATAGTGTCATTGACCTTCGTAGAGCTGTTGCTACCGTTATTGATTACAGAATGACCAGAACCTGTGTTTAAAAAAGCTCAAGAGATTTCCTCTTGGACAGCCTTTCTTATTTAGTGTCAATTCTAACCCACTTAGCTGCAAATAAAGAGCCAAAACATTTGAAAGCCAAGAAATGTAAGCAAGGAGTTTTAAAGCATGATTCCAGTTTAGACACATGTTGAATTGTCAAACACCATGCCCAAAACGAACTCTGAAAACTTATCGAGAAATCATTCTAGACCACATATCAAATTAGAAAAGAAATAACAGAAAAGAACATAGCAAGACAATGAAAGAGGCAGAAATGCCTTAAGTACAATCAAATTGGACAGCGTTACACATGACAAAGATCGGCCTTGCTCCACCAAAGTGACCAATCATGAGGGGCAAGAAAACTTAATGTGTAGTAAAGACAAATAAATGGCAAGAACATTACATTATATCCAATACTAAGTTTTCACGCACTTTTTTGGATTTTTCTCTTTGGCAACTGTTTAAAAGTATTTCACTTTCTTTGTCTGCATCCTTTTGGAACATTTTTTTTGAGTTAAGATTTCATCTGTAATAATATTATACTAACAATATTATCCTATATATACTTGAATTATTGAACTTGATTTTCTCTGTTTTTCAATTAGGCCACCTGTTTGTCAATCTTTGTATTCTCGTCGAGCCCTTTGTTGTTTTCCAAAACTAACTTAAAATTTCGTCAGCAGAAATATTGTAAAAATGAGTAAACAAAGCAATTTTCAGTATTCTACAATCCAGCAATAAGTAACAGAATACACTACTCATTTTTATTATCAACAACAGTGACCAAATATGTAATTTTTGTTGAGCAGTGATGACCATAGCAAATGAATCTAGATATAACCTTATCTAAATAAACTGGAATGAACATGCTTTTCTTTAAGAAATGAAATACAATCGGGATTAAAATGATTTAAAGTTCTCAGTCGTGATATCAACTCGCGCTTATCATTTTCTGCAATTGGGTCGGGATGGGAAAGTTGGGATGGGAAAGTTGGCACGAAGGTAGCTTTTTTAGTAGTCTTAAAAAAATGGAATACTTCTTCTGTGTCTTCACTGGCTTATGAAAACCTAACTTTGTTTCATGTTTAAACTGATCGTGGGTTTCATAAGCATGTGAAAACACAGAAAACATAATTCAATTATTATATAAAACAATGAAAAAAATGTCAATAGTTTAGGACTAAACAAAGGCTTGGATACTTTTCATGTTTTGAAACTGTTAATAATAATAATAATACTTATAAAGTGCCTTTTTCATTGCTGTTCCAGGTGCTATAATACAAAAAAAAAAAAAAAAACTATTTAAAAACTTAATAAAAAAAAATATTAAAAAGTAATATTGCAACGTTGTAATGGCAACATCGGTTTAGTGACTAGTCTCTGCTTGGTAGTAGTTTGGGTCTTTCGTGACCTTCTTGACCTCTCTCAGCATGGACGCCTGAAGGCTTTCCCCAATGCCAATTCTACTGACGAGTAACTCCATTCAAATTGCTCCTCCAACTCCTTCATCACTGCTTGCTTTTCAATCTTTCCGCTTTTTGCATTGGCATCTCATAAAGTAGGCTTTGCTTTGCATGGTGTTCCCTAAATAGTTTTAATAGAGATTTTAAAAATGTTTCTGTATTTGTATTATCATAAGCTTTTCATCCTCTTCATCCACTTTATTAGCTTTCGTTGACTCTCCTTTGGAAATTTTGTCCTTGACATTAACAGCCATCCTGATTTTGTTCCCGTTTCTTGTATAGTTCCATAGTCAAAAAACAGAAACTTGGGCTCACCACGATTACCATTAATTGCATTATCAGTACTTTCTCGTTCTTCATTATCACAGGGTTGCATGTAGCATAGATGGTTTTCCTCAGCATATTCTTTATCAATATTACATTTTACTTGACTACAGTGATGTGTTTGTGGTGCTTGATCTTGTCTTGAAATACATTTTTCACAATCCTGACATTTGATCTTGTTAACACAGAGAGATCGCTCCTAATTTGGAATATAAACACGTTTTTTTTTTTAATTTGCGATTACAGTCTTGACAGTATACCCATTTAATCAACGAATCAACTCGGTTGAAGGAAAGAACTCGGTAGAAGGAAAAAAAAGAAATGGAAGGAAGGGATGTACAAGAGGGAACGACAAAAAATACAATGAATGAATGAATGAAATAATAATGATGATACAATGGTAATGATAGTAATAATGATAATAAATGCAAGCCCGCGTGCTAATGTAATTATGCACACAAAATAAAGTATACACTACCTTGTCTGTTGCCCGGGCTCCAGATGACGCACTGCCACCAGAGGGGAGAGGTTGAGGTTGAGGTTGAGGTTGAGTTGGGGCGCTCGTATGGGTGACGCGTACGTAGGTTGTGGTTGGGGTGGCAGAACGCCACGCCAAGGAGGCTAGGCTAGGCGAGACCTCGTTGTCGTCATCTTCCAGATCTTCCTCATCAGAAGACTCGGCATCCTCCTGCTCGACAGCCGACAGACCTTGAAGGAGGGGATGGATGTTCCATTGAGTGAATGACTTTAGAAATATGTTTAATTACTAGCTAGAGTGAGTGCGGGGTAGATGTGGTTATGCTACGAACGTACCTTCTCGGGCAATCGGCTCAAACGTGGCGAAATCCACGCAAAAGTCTTCCTGCGCCTTCACGAGATAGGCAGGCCGGGAGCTGGTCGCCTTTCTGGCATACTTGACAGCCGCGTAACTGCAATGCGAAGAAAATAGGATATATCAGGCCTGCGATGTTAACAGTAAAACGCAACAACTACAACAGTCCGACGCGCGTTCTACTACAAAAACGTAATGCACGCACTAAATAGAAATAAAAGTACAACATTTTGCTGCTGTTAATCGCGTTTGTAAAGCGCTGCGCCCAAGAGGCAAATGATGTAGAGGTGACATTGGCAAATCATTATCTGTTTCAGCCGAGTGCCGCCTTGGATCAACCAAGTCTGTTCTACGCTCTATAGATCCACACGTACCGGAAGTTTAGGAGCTTGGACAGGGACAGACCAACTCCCTGTATGGCCTGTTGGCTGATGTTGGCCGCCACGTCACGATAGGCCAGCCTTCGGAGACACAGATTGGTCGCACGGCTACAGGCAATTATGTTCCCAGGCAGCAACCCGCCGTGCGCCTCTCGCACTAGTCTCCTTGGCCAGCCGTGCGTTAGCTGGACTGCGGCATCGCTCCAAGCAGGTGCACTGAGGATGGCAACGTTTCCAAAACTGCCGGAAACCAGAGACGTTAGACATTGTATTTTTTCATTGTATTTTTAAGCATAGGTTAGATGATGAACGCGAGTGTCCTATGGGATGTAGAGTCTCAAGCATTAGATAGAAGGCCTTCTATATAATGCTAGAGACTATGTCCCATAGGACACGAGCGTTCATTATTTAACTGTCTTGGAATATGACCATACCCACGAAGAATGGCTTACTATATAGTACTTGTTATGCATAGTTAACTTCTATATAAAATCTGACTGGCAAAGTGGCAAAACAATAAATAACAAAAGGCATCGCCAGTGGAATACTATATTTAGATACTATGGGATATAGAACACTATTATACAGCCATCTGATTGGCTGAGTGGATGTGATCATTTTCTAATCTACGTTAATCAATTCGGGCTCACTGGCGTATGAATCTTCGGGAATTCACACGTTCTGCACCTGAACATTGAAATCCAATGACCTACCTGTCCAATGAAAAAAATGTCAATAGTTTAGGACTAAACAAAGGCTTGGATACTTTTCATGTTTTGAAACTGTTAATAATAATAATAATACTTATAAAGTGCCTTTTTCATTGCTGTTCCAGGTGCTATAATACAAAAAAAAAAAAAAAAAACTATTTAAAAACTTAATAAAAAAAAATATTAAAAAGTAATATTGCAACGTTGTAATATCAACATCGGTTTAGTGACTAGTCTCTGCTTGGTAGTAGTTTGGGTCTTTCGTGACCTTCTTGACCTCTCTCAGCATGGACGCCTGAAGGCTTTCCCCAATGCCAATTCTACTGACGAGTAACTCCATTCAAATTGCTCCTCCAACTCCTTCATCACTGCTTGCTTTTCAATCTTTCCGCTTTTTGCATTGGCATCTCATAAAGTAGGCTTTGCTTTGCATGGTGTTCCCTAAATAGTTTTAATAGAGATTTTAAAAATGTTTCTGTATTTGTATTATCATAAGCTTTTCATCCTCTTCATCCACTTTATTAGCTTTCGTTGACTCTCCTTTGGAAATTTTGTCCTTGACATTAACAGCCATCCTGATTTTGTTCCCGTTTCTTGTATAGTTCCATAGTCAAAATACAGAAACTTGGGCTCACCACGATTACGATTAATTGCATTATCAGTACTTTCTCGTTCTTCATTATCACAGGGTTGCATGTAGCATAGATGGTTTTCCTCAGCATATTCTTTATCAATATTACATTTTACTTGACTACAGTGATGTGTTTGTGGTGCTTGATCTTGTCTTGAAATACATTTTTCACAATCCTGACATTTGATCTTGTTAACACAGAGAGATCGCTCCTAATTTGGAATATAAACACGTTTTTTTTTTTTAATTTGCGATTACAGTCTTGACAGTATACCCATTTAATCAACGAATCAACTCGGTTGAAGGAAAGAACTCGGTAGAAGGAAAAAAAAGAAATGGAAGGAAGGGATGTACAAGAGGGAACGACAAAAAATACAATGAATGAATGAATGAAATAATAATGATGATACAATGGTAATGATAGTAATAATGATAATAAATGCAAGCCCGCGTGCTAATGTAATTATGCACACAAAATAAAGTATACACTACCTTGTCTGTTGCCCGGGCTCCAGATGACGCACTGCCACCAGAGGGGAGAGGTTGAGGTTGAGGTTGAGTTGGGGCGCTCGTATGGGTGACGCGTACGTAGGTTGTGGTTGGGGTGGCAGATTGCCACGCTAAGGAGGCTAGGCTAGGCGAGACCTCGTTGTTGTCATCTTCCAGATCTTCCTCATCAGAAGACTCGGCATCCTCCTGCTCGACAGCCGACAGACCTTGAAGGAGGGGATGGATGTTCCATTGAGTGAATGACTTTAGAAATATGTTTAATTACTAGCTAGAGTGAGTGCGGGGTAGATGTGGTTATGCTACGAACGTACCTTCTCGGGCAATCGGCTCAAACGTGGCGAAATCCACGCAAAAGTCTTCCTGCGCCTTCACGAGATAGGCAGGCCGGGAGCTGGTCGCCTTTCTGGCATACTTGACAGCCGCGTAACTGCAATGCGAAGAAAATAGGATATATCAGGCCTGCGATGTTAACAGTAAAACGCAACAACTACAACAGTCCGACGCGCGTTCTACTACAAAAACGTAATGCACGCACTAAATAGAAATAAAAGTACAACATTTTGCTGCTGTTAATCGCGTTTGTAAAGCGCTGCGCCCAAGAGGCAAATGATGTAGAGGTGACATTGGCAAATCATTATCTGTTTCAGCCGAGTGCCGCCTTGGATCAACCAAGTCTGTTCTACGCTCTATAGATCCACACGTACCGGAAGTTTAGGAGCTTGGACAGGGACAGACCAACTCCCTGTATGGCCTGTTGGCTGATGTTGGCCGCCACGTCACGATAGGCCAGCCTTCGGAGACACAGATTGGTCGCACGGCTACAGGCAATTATGTTCCCAGGCAGCAACCCGCCGTGCGCCTCTCGCACTAGTCTCCTTGGCCAGCCGTGCGTTAGCTGGACTGCGGCATCGCTCCAAGCAGGTGCACTGAGGATGGCAACGTTTCCAAAACTGCCGGAAACCAGAGACGTTAGACATTGTATTTTTTCATTGTATTTTTAAGCATAGGTTAGATGATGAACGCGAGTGTCCTATGGGATGTAGAGTCTCAAGCATTAGATAGAAGGCCTTCTATATAATGCTAGAGACTATGTCCCATAGGACACGAGCGTTCATTATTTAACTGTCTTGGAATATGACCATACCCACGAAGAATGGCTTACTATATAGTACTTGTTATGCATAGTTAACTTCTATATAGTATCTGACTGGGGTGTTATCAGCAGCATCGCGGTCTAATACTGCATCGACGGCAGCGTAGAAGGACGGCGAATTGGCTATAGAAGAAGAAGAAGAAAAAAAAGCTTTATGTATATACATAGACATAGATATACATAAAGCTTGCGCATCTTTTAATTGTGTATACAATGGTGTAATGTGTTTAGCTTCCTTCATCAGTTGTCCGGGTGAAGGCTTTTTTTGTTGATTAAAAAAAGGTGTACTGTATTGTAATATATATATTGGTATCCCTTATTTGTCCTCCTCATTATTATTTATTAAAGTTGCCCTCTGGAGTTGACACGACGAATGAGTCCTCGCTCCCATCCTCACTGTCCTCTTCCTCAGAGCCGTCACTCTCCCTATACGCCAAAGAGAAAGTGATCAAATAATGACAAACGCAAACATTGTATATCATTTTGCTGCGACATCGGTCTACTAATTAAACCAGGACAAGCAAATTGGCCAGTGCTTACCCCCTGTCTTCTACTATCGCCTCTGCGTCCAACAACGACGCCGTGAGTTTTCTTCTCTTTCTACAATGAGAGAGGGCAAGGATATTCAGATGAGGTTCTCGCTCAGGGCGTCCCCCTCTTCGGCAAAGAGCCTCTCTTTACACAGGGAAGCTGCTTCGGCTGGGTCTTGACTGCTGGTCGACGCGACGTTCTCCCACGGGATCCTGCGCTCCTTCAAGTAGTCGTACGCTGCCGCAGGACTGTCAAACGTTACCGGCTGTTCAGGGGCTCTTCCCTGGATCTTGCGTACGCCAGCGGAAAATAGGGTGTTATCAGGGTGGTATCAGCAGCATTGCAGTCTAATACTGTGTCGACGGCAGCGTAGAAGGACGGCGAATTGGCTATAGAAGAAGAAGAAGAAAAAAAAAAAAAAAAGCTTTATGTATATACATAGACATAGATATACATAAAGCTTGCGCATCTTTTAATTGTGTATACAATGTTGTAATGTGTTTAGCTTCCTTCATCAGTTGCCCGGGTGAAGGCTTTTTTTGTTGATTAAAAAAAGGTGTACTGTATTGTAATATATATATTGGTATCCCTTATTTGTCCTCCTCATTATTATTTATTAAAGTTGCCCTCTGGAGTTGACACGACGAATGAGTCCTCGCTCCCATCCTCACTGTCCTCTTCCTCAGAGCCGTCACTCTCCCTATACGCCAGAGAGAAAGTGATCAAATAATGACAAACGCAAACATTGTATATCATTTTGCTGCGACATCGGTCTACTAATTAAACCAGGACAAGCAAATTGGCCAGTGCTTACCCTCCTGTCTTCTACTATCGCCTCTGCGTCCAACAACGACGCCGTGAGTTTTCTTCTCTTTCTACAATGAGAGAGGGCAAGGATATTCAGATGAGGTTCTCGCTCAGGGCGTCCCCCTCTTCGGCAAAGAGCCTCTCTTTACACAGGGAAGCTGCTTCGGCTGGGTCTTGACTGCTGGTCGACGCGACGTTCTCCCACGGGATCATGCGCTCCTTCAAGTAGTCTTACGCTGCCGCAGGACTGTCAAACGTTACCGGCTGTTCAGGGGCTCTTCCCTGGATCTTGCGTACGCCAGCGGAAAATAGGGTGTTATCAGGGTGGTATCAGCAGCATCGCAGTCTAATACTGCGTCGACGGCAGCGTAGAAGGACGGCGAATTGGCTATAGAAGAAGAAGAAGAAAAAAAAAAAGCTTTATGTATATACATATACATAGACATAGATATACATAAAGCTTGCGCATCTTTTAATTGTGTATACAATGTTGTAATGTGTTAAGCTTCCTTCATCAGTTGCCCGGGTGAAGGCTTTTTTTGTTGATTAAAAAAAGGTGTACTGTATTGTAATATATATATATTGGTATCCCTTATTTGTCCTCCTCATTATTATTTATTAAAGTTGCCCTCTGGAGTTGACACGACGAATGAGTCCTCGCTCCCATCCTCACTGTCCTCTTCCTCAGAGCCGTCACTCTCCCTATACGCCAGAGAGAAAGTGATCAAATAATGACAAACGCAAACATTGTATATCATTTTGCTGCGACATCGGTCTACTAATTAAACCAGGACAAGCAAATTGGCCAGTGCTTACCCTCCTGTCTTCTACTATCGCCTCTGCGTCCAACAACGACGCCGTGAGTTTTCTTCTCTTTCTACAATGAGAGAGGGCAAGGATATTCAGATGAGGTTCTCGCTCAGGGCGTCCCCCTCTTCGGCAAAGAGCCTCTCTTTACACAGGGAAGCTGCTTCGGCTGGGTCTTGACTGCTGGTCGACGCGACGTTCTCCCACGGGATCATGCGCTCCTTCAAGTAGTCTTACGCTGCCGCAGGACTGTCAAACGTTACCGGCTGTTCAGGGGCTCTTCCCTGGATCTTGCGTACGCCAGCGGAAAATAGGGTGTTATCAGGGTGGTATCAGCAGCATCGCAGTCTAATACTGCGTCGACGGCAGCGTAGAAGGACGGCGAATTGGCTATAGAAGAAGAAGAAGAAAAAAAAAAAAAAAAGCTTTATGTATATACATAGACATAGATATACATAAAGCTTGCGCATCTTTTAATTGTGTATACAATGTTGTAATGTGTTTAGCTTCCTTCATCAGTTGCCCGGGTGAAGGCTTTTTTTGTTGATTAAAAAAAGGTGTACTGTATTGTAATATATATATTGGTATCCCTTATTTGTCCTCCTCATTATTATTTATTAAAGTTGCCCTCTGGAGTTGACACGACGAATGAGTCCTCGCTCCCATCCTCACTGTCCTCTTCCTCAGAGCCGTCACTCTCCCTATACGCCAGAGAGAAAGTGATCAAATAATGACAAACGCAAACATTGTATATCATTTTGCTGCGACATCGGTCTACTAATTAAACCAGGACAAGCAAATTGGCCAGTGCTTACCCTCCTGTCTTCTACTATCGCCTCTGCGTCCAACAACGACGCCGTGAGTTTTCTTCTCTTTCTACAATGAGAGAGGGCAAGGATATTCAGATGAGGTTCTCGCTCAGGGCGTCCCCCTCTTCGGCAAAGAGCCTCTCTTTACACAGGGAAGCTGCTTCGGCTGGGTCTTGACTGCTGGTCGACGCGACGTTCTCCCACGGGATCATGCGCTCCTTCAAGTAGTCTTACGCTGCCGCAGGACTGTCAAACGTTACCGGCTGTTCAGGGGCTCTTCCCTGGATCTTGCGTACGCCAGCGGAAAATAGGGTGTTATCAGGGTGGTATCAGCAGCATCGCAGTCTAATACTGCGTCGACGGCAGCGTAGAAGGACGGCGAATTGGCTATAGAAGAAGAAGAAGAAAAAAAAGCTTTATGTATATACATAGACATAGATATACATAAAGCTTGCGCATCTTTTAATTGTGTATACAATGTTGTAATGTGTTTAGCTTCCTTCATCAGTTGCCCGGGTGAAGGCTTTTTTTGTTGATTAAAAAAAGGTGTACTGTATTGTAATATATATATTGGTATCCCTTATTTGTCCTCCTCATTATTATTTATTAAAGTTGCCCTCTGGAGTTGACACGACGAATGAGTCCTCGCTCCCATCCTCACTGTCCTCTTCCTCAGAGCCGTCACTCTCCCTATACGCCAGAGAGAAAGTGATCAAATAATGACAAACGCAAACATTGTATATCATTTTGCTGCGACATCGGTCTACTAATTAAACCAGGACAAGCAAATTGGCCAGTGCTTACCCTCCTGTCTTCTACTATCGCCTCTGCGTCCAACAACGACGCCGTGAGTTTTCTTCTCTTTCTACAATGAGAGAGGGCAAGGATATTCAGATGAGGTTCTCGCTCAGGGCGTCCCCCTCTTCGGCAAAGAGCCTCTCTTTACACAGGGAAGCTGCTTCGGCTGGGTCTTGACTGCTGGTCGACGCGACGTTCTCCCACGGGATCATGCGCTCCTTCAAGTAGTCTTACGCTGCCGCAGGACTGTCAAACGTTACCGGCTGTTCAGGGGCTCTTCCCTGGATCTTGCGTACGCCAGCGGAAAATAGGGTGTTATCAGGGTGGTATCAGCAGCATCGCAGTCTAATACTGCGTCGACGGCAGCGTAGAAGGACGGCGAATTGGCTATAGAAGAAGAAGAAGAAAAAAAAGCTTTATGTATATACATAGACATAGATATACATAAAGCTTGCGCATCTTTTAATTGTGTATACAATGTTGTAATGTGTTTAGCTTCCTTCATCAGTTGCCCGGGTGAAGGCTTTTTTTGTTGATTAAAAAAAGGTGTACTGTATTGTAATATATATATTGGTATCCCTTATTTGTCCTCCTCATTATTATTTATTAAAGTTGCCCTCTGGAGTTGACACGACGAATGAGTCCTCGCTCCCATCCTCACTGTCCTCTTCCTCAGAGCCGTCACTCTCCCTATACGCCAGAGAGAAAGTGATCAAATAATGACAAACGCAAACATTGTATATCATTTTGCTGCGACATCGGTCTACTAATTAAACCAGGACAAGCAAATTGGCCAGTGCTTACCCTCCTGTCTTCTACTATCGCCTCTGCGTCCAACAACGACGCCGTGAGTTTTCTTCTCTTTCTACAATGAGAGAGGGCAAGGATATTCAGATGAGGTTCTCGCTCAGGGCGTCCCCCTCTTCGGCAAAGAGCCTCTCTTTACACAGGGAAGCTGCTTCGGCTGGGTCTTGACTGCTGGTCGACGCGACGTTCTCCCACGGGATCATGCGCTCCTTCAAGTAGTCTTACGCTGCCGCAGGACTGTCAAACGTTACCGGCTGTTCAGGGGCTCTTCCCTGGATCTTGCGTACGCCAGCGGAAAATAGGGTGTTATCAGGGTGGTATCAGCAGCATCGCAGTCTAATACTGCGTCGACGGCAGCGTAGAAGGACGGCGAATTGGCTATAGAAGAAGAAGAAGAAAAAAAAGCTTTATGTATATACATAGACATAGATATACATAAAGCTTGCGCATCTTTTAATTGTGTATACAATGTTGTAATGTGTTTAGCTTCCTTCATCAGTTGCCCGGGTGAAGGCTTTTTTTGTTGATTAAAAAAAGGTGTACTGTATTGTAATATATATATTGGTATCCCTTATTTGTCCTCCTCATTATTATTTATTAAAGTTGCCCTCTGGAGTTGACACGACGAATGAGTCCTCGCTCCCATCCTCACTGTCCTCTTCCTCAGAGCCGTCACTCTCCCTATACGCCAGAGAGAAAGTGATCAAATAATGACAAACGCAAACATTGTATATCATTTTGCTGCGACATCGGTCTACTAATTAAACCAGGACAAGCAAATTGGCCAGTGCTTACCCTCCTGTCTTCTACTATCGCCTCTGCGTCCAACAACGACGCCGTGAGTTTTCTTCTCTTTCTACAATGAGAGAGGGCAAGGATATTCAGATGAGGTTCTCGCTCAGGGCGTCCCCCTCTTCGGCAAAGAGCCTCTCTTTACACAGGGAAGCTGCTTCGGCTGGGTCTTGACTGCTGGTCGACGCGACGTTCTCCCACGGGATCATGCGCTCCTTCAAGTAGTCTTACGCTGCCGCAGGACTGTCAAACGTTACCGGCTGTTCAGGGGCTCTTCCCTGGATCTTGCGTACGCCAGCGGAAAATAGGGTGTTATCAGGGTGGTATCAGCAGCATCGCAGTCTAATACTGCGTCGACGGCAGTGTAGAAGGACGGCGAATTGGCTATAGAAGAAGAAGAAGAAAAAAAAGCTTTATGTATATACATAGACATAGATATACATAAAGCTTGCGCATCTTTTAATTGTGTATACAATGTTGTAATGTGTTTAGCTTCCTTCATCAGTTGCCCGGGTGAAGGCTTTTTTTGTTGATTAAAAAAAGGTGTACTGTATTGTAATATATATATTGGTATCCCTTATTTGTCCTCCTCATTATTATTTATTAAAGTTGCCCTCTGGAGTTGACACGACGAATGAGTCCTCGCTCCCATCCTCACTGTCCTCTTCCTCAGAGCCGTCACTCTCCCTATACGCCAGAGAGAAAGTGATCAAATAATGACAAACGCAAACATTGTATATCATTTTGCTGCGACATCGGTCTACTAATTAAACCAGGACAAGCAAATTGGCCAGTGCTTACCCTCCTGTCTTCTACTATCGCCTCTGCGTCCAACAACGACGCCGTGAGTTTTCTTCTCTTTCTACAATGAGAGAGGGCAAGGATATTCAGATGAGGTTCTCGCTCAGGGCGTCCCCCTCTTCGGCAAAGAGCCTCTCTTTACACAGGGAAGCTGCTTCGGCTGGGTCTTGACTGCTGGTCGACGCGACGTTCTCCCACGGGATCATGCGCTCCTTCAAGTAGTCTTACGCTGCCGCAGGACTGTCAAACGTTACCGGCTGTTCAGGGGCTCTTCCCTGGATCTTGCGTACGCCAGCGGAAAATAGGGTGTTATCAGGGTGGTATCAGCAGCATCGCAGTCTAATACTGCGTCGACGGCAGCGTAGAAGGACGGCGAATTGGCTATAGAAGAAGAAGAAGAAAAAAAAGCTTTATGTATATACATAGACATAGATATACATAAAGCTTGCGCATCTTTTAATTGTGTATACAATGTTGTAATGTGTTTAGCTTCCTTCATCAGTTGCCCGGGTGAAGGCTTTTTTTGTTGATTAAAAAAAGGTGTACTGTATTGTAATATATATATTGGTATCCCTTATTTGTCCTCCTCATTATTATTTATTAAAGTTGCCCTCTGGAGTTGACACGACGAATGAGTCCTCGCTCCCATCCTCACTGTCCTCTTCCTCAGAGCCGTCACTCTCCCTATACGCCAGAGAGAAAGTGATCAAATAATGACAAACGCAAACATTGTATATCATTTTGCTGCGACATCGGTCTACTAATTAAACCAGGACAAGCAAATTGGCCAGTGCTTACCCTCCTGTCTTCTACTATCGCCTCTGCGTCCAACAACGACGCCGTGAGTTTTCTTCTCTTTCTACAATGAGAGAGGGCAAGGATATTCAGATGAGGTTCTCGCTCAGGGCGTCCCCCTCTTCGGCAAAGAGCCTCTCTTTACACAGGGAAGCTGCTTCGGCTGGGTCTTGACTGCTGGTCGACGCGACGTTCTCCCACGGGATCATGCGCTCCTTCAAGTAGTCTTACGCTGCCGCAGGACTGTCAAACGTTACCGGCTGTTCAGGGGCTCTTCCCTGGATCTTGCGTACGCCAGCGGAAAATAGGGTGTTATCAGGGTGGTATCAGCAGCATCGCAGTCTAATACTGCGTCGACGGCAGCGTAGAAGGACGGCGAATTGGCTATAGAAGAAGAAGAAGAAGAAAAAAAAAAAGCTTTATGTATATACATAGACATAGATATACATAAAGCTTGCGCATCTTTTAATTGTGTATACAATGTTGTAATGTGTTAAGCTTCCTTCATCAGTTGCCCGGGTGAAGGCTTTTTTTGTTGATTAAAAAAAGGTGTACTGTATTGTAATATATATATATTGGTATCCCTTATTTGTCCTCATTATTATTTATTAAAGTTGCCCTCTGGAGTTGACACGACGAATGAGTCCTCGCTCCCATCCTCACTGTCCTCTTCCTCAGAGCCGTCACTCTCCCTATACGCCAGAGAGAAAGTGATCAAATAATGACAAACGCAAACATTGTATATCATTTTGCTGCGACATCGGTCTACTAATTAAACCAGGACAAGCAAATTGGCCAGTGCTTACCCTCCTGTCTTCTACTATCGCCTCTGCGTCCAACAACGACGCCGTGAGTTTTCTTCTCTTTCTACAATGAGAGATAGATATAACCTTAGACGTTTTGTAGCTTTTTAACAATGATGTCAAAAATAACTTTGTGATACAAAAGCAGGTATTGAAGTGAACGTTTTAAAATGGCTGACATTTTCCATAGAACACTTGGCGAACCCATCCCTTCCCTGTTTCCTGGAAGAAAAAAAAGAGAATTTCTAGGCTTTGAGGCTGATCATTACATGGGGTTTCTTGGCTGTCTCCTTCAGCATTTGGCATCAAAACAAACTGGATGGATTCTTTAGCTTCAACTATCTTCTTTAGTTGTGCCGTGCCATATCCAGATGGTTTCTTAAATGATATACCACCAGGAAGTCCTGTCACAGTAAATCCTCCTTTAGAGTATGGCACTCTACTGGGCTTGCCAACGGCTTTACCTTAAATAAAGATTGAATTGAATATTGCAAGAGGGTTAGGAAGGGGGATATGGCTTTCGGCATACTTACCCTTGAAAAGAAATTGTTTGAGCAAAACTCCACAGCTGAGGACATTTTGAATCGAATGTTTGATTTCATGGGTTTTCCACTCTATGAGCTTAAAACCTCTGTCATGAAGAAACTCTCTGTTGGCAAAATCAAAATGGTAGTTTTTACACCTCTATTCGCAGCTTCATGTAACAGTGATCAGTACCTTAGTTGTTTGTAGTGCTGGGCATTCTTGTTTCTTCCAAGCGGATCCACAATCAACAACTTGGAATTTTGTATGTCAATAACCTACCAAAAATATCAAGAATTTGATGGCTATAAATAAAAGAATATTAACAATGTCCATCACAAGCTAGTACGAAATGTTTTGAAAATGCTATAACTACGTACTCCAAGACTCCAGTGATTCGTCTACCCAAACGACTGACAGTCTTTTTTAAACTTTGTGAGGTCTGTTAACATGAGAGACTTGTGCACTGGAGGCATATCGAGTTGCAATGTCTTTAAATCTTTCCAGTTCACCAGTCTGACTTTCCTGAATGGCGCTCCTGTAGACTCCCACATCCCCTTGACCTGTGCGATTTTTAAAGAAAAAGTAAACTGCAATCGAGAGCTTGGCATGCACAGAATTTAATTGAAAGAAATGCCCCGACTTTAATACCTTGGAGTTACGTTCGAGTCTTTCGAGATTTCCTACGCATTACTGGAAATCGTTCTCCAATTCCCCATTAAAAAAAAAAGGGTATTAAAAGGTTCTACAGTGGCCTTAAGTGCTGTAGCAAATGTTTGATTGTCTTAGCACCATTTTAATATAATTTCTTTTTTTAGGCCATCTGTAGCCCCTTCCTACCTCTGTAGCCCCTTCCTAATTTTTCAAGAAAGGAAACAGGTATTACAGTATTATCACTTTGGTCCATTAATCTTCCTATGTGGAAGGTTGCTGGTCTAGTTCTGGCCGCTGTGTACACCACTGCCACCATTCCGATCTACACAAACGAAGGGAAAAAAGTTTTTAATTATTGATAATTGCCTACCTTATAATATTTATTGCAATCTGAATAATTTGGAATCATTGTTTAACCAAATATTTCATTGCTTTATACCTCTACAATTCCAGCCATTTTGGCTTGTTTTGTTTACTTCTTATAATGATTGTAAAACTAGATATGAGTACATGTAAAGTTTTTCAAAATGGATATCGCAAGCCATTGCTTACAGTGGTATCAATTTCACTTGCAGGTGATCGGTTGCGTTTGCCTTTGTTTTAAAGAGGTTTTATGGACTGGACCTTTGTCTTTTAACTGCGGCATAGAAAACAAAATATATAAAGTATATATATATGTATCTTATGTTTGTTCTGGAAAATAACTTTCACAATAATACCGATAATTCAATTCTATCTTCTTTTTATTTTTTCAAATTCCTGTGCAATTTGTCCAAGCCCAATGTAAAACTTGCAATACCTACATGAACAAACGAAAAAAATTAAGCTATAAAATGTGATCAAACAGCTTACAAAATTTTATTAAAAGGAAATCAGCTCTCTGTAGATCAACATATAAGATATTTGCCCTTAATCTATTAATTAAACAAGCTTTTCATCACTACACTTTCCACAGCGACACCTGAGAGCCAATTGCATATGGTCAATAGCTTGAAAAAAAGCGCCACTTGTCATCCATTTATGCTTACCATTCACGGACTTCAACCTCTTTCTCAAATCTTTCTCAAATGTGTTCGGCGTGAGCCAATCAACATCGGCTTCTTCGTCACTTTCGTTCTGACTCTGTTCTTCTGACGCCAAAGGCTAGTTCTCGTATGGCTGGATTTGTCCACAAATCTCTATTTCCCCATCTCATTCACTTGAAGGATTACTTGATTCTGATGTGTAAGACGCACTGTCTGTACTGTCGATACTGTCAGACATTCTTTCTTGTTTATACGTACTGATAATGCTTTTTTCTGCTTTTTTAATCACGTTTTCTACAAAAAAAATGAACTTAGCAACTCAAAAAATACAAGAAACGATTGACAAATTTTTCATGTCATAAGCACTTTAGGCACATCATGAAAGGCAAACATTGAATATATCAATATCCAATTTTTCCATTGCTCTGCAGTGTATGAGCCATAATTTGAAGAAATTTTCTTTGGGAGGCTTCCCACATTAGATGGTACATCCATTTGTTCGATTCTTTCCTGAATGAGCTTCATTCCTTTTTTGGCTATTGTTCCTTTTTTGTCCCAAAGTTTAAACACATACTTAGCAGTCCCAAGAAACAAGTTATGCATAGGATCCACTGTGGAAAACCTTACAACATCAAAGTATTCAAGATCTAGTAGAGGGCTCCAGTAGTTTATGCCATATTTTTTGCACAATTCTTTCTAGATGCCAACTTTTTTTAGTTAGCTCTATTTTGCTTGCTTTACCTCTCTGATCTTTGTCAATTTGTTTGATCCAGTGGATTCCTCGCATCTGATAACCGCTTGTGCATTTTCACACAATTGGCAGTCTTTCTTTTGGATGGCATGGCAGCTCTTTAATACATTTTCAACTAAAATGGGGCGTTTGTTTTCCCAGCTTTCAATGGCTGCAGTTTGTCTATCAGAATATATTTTGCCAAAGCGGTGTAATCACAGCTCAAGCGAAACGAAGTGTTGTACTTACGTATTGTGTCCTTTTTAAGTCCAGATCCTCCTGAAAAAAAAAATACCAATAAAGGGTCCGATTTAGGCCCCTTCCACACTAGTGCGTTTTAGTTTGAAAACACATACATTTTGATCCGTTAAGGCCTTTCGTTCACACTAATACGACGAGCGTATCATCAAAACCGTGTCAAAATGAAAACGCATACATATCGTATAAGTGTGGGCGGTCGAAAACGGAGCAACACGGTAGTATCGATCGATGCTTTTCAGAGCCAACAAAAACGGATCCAAACTAAAGCGCTCTAGTGTGGACCGGGCCTTAAATAGGTCATGTAGCCAAACTGCCAAATTAGAGTACTTGTGTCGAAGAAATGCAAAGAGTATTTGTAATAATGAGAGGTGATATTCTGATTATATTCTGATAGGCTTTTATTCTTTTCTATTTAAAAACAATCAATCTTTTTCCTGTTTAAAATGTATTCAACATAAAATCAGAATTCGAATATCCTGAAAACTGGAGAGTATTTGTATTTACCATGTGTACGTGTAAATATATAAAATATGTATATATTGTAAACTACTTAATTTGTAACCATTATAATGTTGTAATGGTATTCATATAATATGTATTAATGTAAACAATGTAAAATAAACTTAAATTGAATTGAAAATTGAAAATATTTCGTTGATCTAGTAAGAAACGTCAGATTTACGAACGCTAAAGTAAGTAGAAAATAACCTCTGGTACCCAGAGTAGAATTAGAACTATTAAAGAAATTACTTATGAACCATTTCTTTTATAACATAGATAAGACGATTGAGGCCTTAAAACAATGAAGAACTGTTTAATTTTCTGTGATAAAAATACAGATTCTCCTTACTCCGCATGTTGCTCAAATAGCAAAACTTTGAAATTTACAATCAGTTGAAATATAATCTCGGCTCAGTGTACAAAACTGACAGAAAACTTAGAATATTTATGTCAACTACGTCCATAAAAACTGCTATTATAAAATGGAAAAAGTTTTTATTTCTCTCTTAAAGCATATGGAGTGTTTTTAGCCAAATGAAGGCATTTTTTGAAAGCAAAGTCAACTTGCAAAGCGACGGCCATCGTGGTGGACAACTAACTGCACAGTACAGTTGCTGAAAACTGACTGCAGAGCACTCAAAGGAACTAATCCTTCATCGACAACCACGTTGTTGGTTTGCTGAACTGCTGTGGTGACTGTAGACGATGGAAGGGAAAGAGCACTTGAGCGGGGAACCAGATTTCTTGAGAGGACTTCACTACAGTTGAAGAGTTGTGCTGACGATGGTTGCGTGTTATAATGAGCTAAACTTTGCTCATTCCTGTGGCCAGATATTGCCATAATGTGACGATTTGGAACACCTGCATTCGACCACAAGGTGATTGCCGTTGCTCTAACTGAATGATTTGTGTATAGCTTCGATAGGCCCGCGATTTCGCTGATGGTTTTCATCATGCTATCGAGTTTGTTGACACCGATAGGCTTCGCGTCAAACCAGACTGCATCACTCGGCTGCCAAGTTTTACTTGGATACTGGAAGAATGCATCATTCTTTGGATTCATCTTTGAGATATAAAGCTGAAGAGCTTTAAAGCCGTCATTTTCCGCGTCTGTTTCGTACATTCTAGCATATTTCTATGTACTGGTACTAGTGTCGCCAAGACCACCTTGATGATTCTTTGATAGCTAGTCGTGGGCCATTGTTACATATTTTCGCCCTCCTCCGTCAACTTCAAACTTGAAACTTGATTTACTTAAGCTTCTCTGGCCCTCTCTTCCTCGTCTACAGAAAAAAAGGATGATGTGAAACCACACATTTCTTACAAGTGAGGCAGGACTGTGGAGCGATAACGCTGTTGACTTTCTAAGCTTGAGCAGATCTTCTTCTTCTATAACTGGTTTATGTTGAGTGTTGCTTTTCCCGGTTCTTTTAATTTGGACAAGTTGTGCATCGAGCATCTGGTTTGATCTGTTCAGTCTAGGATCACTGGACATCTTGATATCTCGGTTATATGGTGGCTGATTCAGATGTCTTTCAATAGAGTGGCGAAAACCCAAAAGTGTCGAGCGGCCGTACATCTTTCCTGACTTGGTCCTTGCTTCCGCGTAAAATCGCCTCAAATTCTGGTCTAGTTGGCCTATGTTCATTCTTTCAAGTGGAGTTTGGATTCTCTTGTGTTTGCACCAATCTACAAAATCTAAATTGAAAGAAGAAAAGCTAAAATTACCGGCTAAACTTGGAGGTATAAAAGTTTGTAATTGTTGTGAATTGTGCCTTTGTTTACATTCAAGGATGAATCCTCAAAAGTATTTTAATACTTATTATACATAACTCAACATTGACATTGATATTTATATTATGGATATCAAATTGACATTGATTTTTATATAGCTTCGTTTCTGTTTGAAATATTGTAGAAAGTATTTACACTGAATTTTGTAATAATAAATGTTACCTTTGAACGTTGACACCGACCAATTTGTTGTCTTTCTCGTCTTTTCAGAGTGTTTCTTTGCAAGTATTTCTTGTAATTCTTGTTCGCTTAAGTCTGGATAGCGTGTCGTTTCTTTATTAGAATCGGGTATGGGGTCAAAATTAGGAAAATTGAGGTCAAAATTAGGAAAATTGAGGTCATTCTCAAAATTTTCCGCCATTTTACTGCACGAAAAAAAAAAACAAGCAAAAAATGGCTCTTGATCAAATCTTTATGATCACGGGCACCTTTCTGCCATATGAGCCATTTTATACCGTAGCATACCCCATGCTGACAAACTGCACCACGCCAACCACCTCAAAAAAAAATTTCCAAGTGCAAATAAAATAGGTAAAACCCAGTCGGGAATCGAACCCGAAATGCTAAGAAGAAAATGTTTAACAAAACTCGAGATCTGTTTTATCGGGTATAAAAGATTTTCGCCACTCATTGTTTTTTTAAACAGTACATAAAAAATTAAAAAAAGAACAACACATTCAAGATCGTGTAAACACATGTACATTTATTTGGCTTGTCACTCGGCGTGTCTTTCATATTAAGGTCAAATTCTCGCTTTCTTATTGGTTAACTAAAATTTTAATTAGGTGGCCACGGTAAGGTGCGTTGCACTGTAAGCCCTATGAATGAACATGTTGAGGCAAAAAAAAAAAACATGCAACCTGGCTTAAATGCACCAGTATTCAATTTACTACCTGTTGTGGAAAATAAGAATGGTGCTAGATCTTCTTTGTCTGCTTTATCTAAACAGGTGTTTAGCATTCCGATGGAACTCTCACAGCAGGGATACTCAAATCAGGCAGTTTGAGCAGCTTGTTTACAGAATCTGATGTAATGTATTCCTCGCTGTGAACAAAGAAACGCTCATACTTCTCAGATCGGAGCCTTTTCTATTTCAGAAAGAGCACCCAGTATTTTTTAAGCCTTTGCGGAACAGATCAATGGTAGCTTTACGCTTGACAACAGTTCGAGGATCAATGACTGCATAGTTTCAATTGTTGCTTTCCTGTGTAGAAAAGAGGAAATTACAGATAAGTGTTCTCCTACCCAGAGTTAATCATTAATATTTTTTAAATAATCCATGTCATCATTGCTGGGTCAAATCTTAACTATTATTAGTTATCATCACGAACATTGACAAAAAGATTTCCCACAAACCTACTTACTGGAATGGACATTAGACCTCAAGTACAGCTGGACTACAACAATCACAAATAAACAAACCATCTGGAGTGGCAGCAAGGAATAGATAATAAGGCTTAATAAACAGGCCACATTGTTTGAATCCATTTATTGCATTTGCATGTTTGCATTTGGGATGTCACATCAGACATGAATGCTGTTATGGCATCTTTCTTATGATCATTTCCCCCATTTGATTTGGGGTAGTTGAGAAATGTCATCATTCTTGTTCAAAATGTTGGACGCTAGGGGGTATATGTCCCTTTGTTCTTTTTACGTGATTACAGAATGCTTTCCATTTTAGTATGGTGTTGATTAAAGGTTGAGGCAGTTATTCGTCCTTCTCTATGCTTGAACAATTGTTTGTTACTACTTTGCCCTCTAGTCTCTTTTATTCTGACTTGATCACTTGACATTTGGCAATATTCTAGAAATGAAGGTGCTACTTCTTCGCAGCTTTTAGTTTCCACGTCATTAAGAGATATGAAAGCTGCAGCTTTCTCATTTAAAGGCTGAGGGAGGCCATCGTCCCTGGCATGTTCTATAGAGTTAAGAATATGGCATGATGGCTCGCAGTCTTTGATTGTACTCAGCAAATCAGAAACTCTTTTATCAGTAAGCACTCTATCATTTGGTTTACTGGGATCAAATTTGGAATCTATTTGTATCCTTGCTTGTTTTCTTGTGTTTAAGGAAGTTCAGATCTCTTATTTGGCTTTGGTTGACGTATTTATTTGTTCCCCTATTCCATCCTTGTTGGTACATACAGGTGATATAAAGTCCTTCTTTAGAGCTAAGGCATGATGACATGATTACATGTGAATCAAGAGGTCAAAATCTTTGGCTTATCTTTTGTCCCCTCGGTACAAATCCAGACTTTATGCGGGTCTTCATTAAGTCGTTGTGATAGAGAGAAACACAAAATTGTTATATACAGCATGATATACAGTGTCTACAAATCTCCTAAGCCAGTATGAGTAGGCTTTCTGGTCTTTGTATTTTTGATAGGCACCGAATGCTCTTGCCACTAGCTCAGCTTTTTTCCAGTTTGTTTTAATCCTAAAACAAGTGCTAAACAGTCCTTCAGCAAGGTTCCTCTGCTTGTCTCGGCATTGACTACGGTATATAAAATAAAATAAAATGAATTATGTTCTCTGGATAAAATGATGTGATCTCAAGGTATAAAAAACTAGCAAAAAAGTCGAAGAAAAATATCTTGTTGTATTGTTAACACGCATCCACCATGTGTTTCTATGGTTTGGCCGTGCGCTTGTCCCAACACACAAGTTTATGTGTATTTGTTTCCAGCTGAGTTGACGCCATCTTTTAAGGGAACCTGCATTAAGATAAATAAAACATAATTAGCAAACTGATCATGCCCATTGTTGACAGCTTTTCTTTAATAAAATGCCTTCACCTGACGAGCAGATGCTTCTACTTGGCATTCCAACAATGCACATAATACTATCAGCGGATTGGACGATGCACCATTTGCCGTTGTAAGGCATATCCAGTGAGTAACAGCGGGCCGAATTCGCTTTTTCACAAGTGAAGGATGTGCTTCTAGTGATTGAGAATAGCTTGCACTGATTCCTTCTTCTGTATCCGTTTCATCCAACTCTTCATATTTGGAGTGTTTTGATTTTTTGGCCTCTGTTGGTGAGATGGCACTAAAAAAGGGCTTGTTCGGAAGTGCTAAACAAAAGCAAACAAAATATGATCATGGTCTATCAAAATGAATAACTTGTAGACGTACTATAGGGTAACTATGATTTGAAATTACCTGAAATTGCTGAGTCACAGCTATCCCGTATTTGACATATGTTGGACCACGCTCTGAGAGGGACAGAACAGTTTGCCACAACTACAGTACATTTTCCAGTTTTGATGGGAGTGAGATAACAAATTAATACTTGCATTAATACTTTCGATTTTAAGTTGCCTACACGGTGGTGTTGCTATTGGCATCTTGGAAGAAAGAGGACTCAAAACTCCGAGTGGTCCATTTTATAGTCGATGGCCCCTAATGGGAATTCACATGAAAATTTATAAATGCGCATTTTGGACCTTTATATTGACAGATAATTAGTTTGTATATCAAATACAAGAGGATCAAAATGCTTTAGTTATATATTAATGCAAATTACATTCCAATGCTTTGAGTCGCTCTGATAAAACTTCAGGAGAAATACCTTCTAGTAGCCAATCTAAAAATGACATCAAAGGAGACTCTGCTCACATGAAAAGGAATCGTCTTACCAGATAGTGCGATTGCTAGGAAGGTACAAGATCTTTCTGAGAGGGTCCAGAACATTGGGATTCTTACTGTACAACTCGATGCAAAGTTTGATAATCCTACAAATATAATTATATAATGCAATAAATAATATTTATGTTTTTAGAATGAATACCTGATCAATAGTGTATATAATCTAATCAAATGGTTCTGCAATTACTTTGGATGTCGTCGATAAGTATTGGATTTCTCTTTCCTTGCAATGACAGCTTGTTGTTGCCATAGGACAGCCATATCTTCCGGAATATCTTTTGCATTTGCACTTTAAAACATTAGGGCTAGATCATCATGGTCTTTTTTTGCACTTGAAGCATATCCTTTCTCATAATCAGTCGGCGTGCTTTTAGACGAGCCTTTCTTTCATCAACAATTCTTGAAATTAAATCTTTTTTGGTCAAGTGTCGATGATTACAAAAAGGTTTGGGTAAATCCCCACCCTCTTGCCTTCTTTTCGCTTTCTTATACAAGTTTAACTTCAACACATTACAATTGTTACAGCTAGTCCCTCCAGTGTTTGTGAAGGTGTTGCAATCAATCGAGAATATTCGTGCTTCTTCGATATGATCGTGTCAGTTCAAATTTCTCAATTAAAGGCACTTTGCATTAGTAATAAGTTAAAAATAAAATAATAATAAATAAAAATTAAATAAAAATTAAATAAATACAAAATGAATACGAATAAATAAATGATAGCATTATTATACACTTTAGCTAGCGCTTCGAGATAGCTCTTCTCATCTGGAGACACAGGGGCCACGTAGCGTATATAGATTTACAAAAACGTACTGATACAATATGAAACCCTATAAAGCGGACGCAAACACAATTTAGGACGACTTCCCAAATGGCATATAATTAAACCCTGTTAAAAATATATACGTTCCACTGTCAATTATCTAAATTTTAGTAGACCTTTTTTAAGCGGACAGCATCTAAAGTGGACACCTTCCAATTTCAGAGCTTTATAAGTCCTTTTTTGTAAAAATTTCCGTTTTCTGCGGTCCTCTCAACAAATTTGTTTGCTACATCAAGTAGCCGTATCCTGTCTGGTCTTTGTGACAATGCAGGAGAGCGATGTTGTTAAATCTCTGCTGTTGCATATTCGCTCTCAGCCAGGTCTTCACTCTTGTCATTGAGAACATTCTCTCGCCAGTGTCACTGGTGACAGGATTGACAAGAAGGATTCTACATACAATGAGTACAGTAAGTCGCTAAAAAAACCTATTATTACTGTATTTTTTTGTTGAGACATCTTAGAGACGCTGGTTGCAGGGTACTCGCTTGTTTGGATAAAGAAAAACATTCCACTGTGCAAAGGCGTCGTACGAGCTAGATATTAATGTATTCACTTTAATCTGAATGGCTTTCCTTATTTAGAAAAAAAATTAACATTTCTATTACATGTTTTATATGTTTTAAATTTGCTGATAAGAGCTGAGCCGGATAGCAGAACTTACTTCAATATTTTCAATATTACTACTCCGTGACTTTTGCACATGCCAGTAGAAGATATTAACTATTACCAAAGGAAGCCAGTAGTTTTCAACTACTATGGTCTGCAGGACCGAGGAATCAATTTCCATGCCTTTCTTGATGTATCGTTGTTTTGTTCGGTCACTCGTCTTATGCCATTTCAGCCACCACCTTTCTACGGGCTCAATACCACAAGACATAAGGAATCCATTAAGTTTTTGACCAACAACCGTGATATTTATTCTAATGGCAATTTAAAAAATGGTGCGAAGTTTTGGACAATGCCTAGAGAGTTGGCTATATCAACCATGGAATGCACTGATGCATCATATGGCGTGATCGAATGACTGATAATGAATATAAACCTGATGATGTAAATGCATTCACAGGGTTCAAAGAATGGATGGACGCAGTGAAAACGATGGTCTTAGTGTTGAAGAAAAAGAACAGTCTGACTCAACTTGAAGATTTGTATATCCCTTCTGCTTCATCAAATTCACAATAAAGGATTCCCCCTTAGGCCAATGCTTTCTAGCCTTGGTAGCATGGTCACTATTTTCGAGATATTCACTTGTTGTAGCTTGTTCTCTTGAAGCGAGATTCTGGTATAGGAGTTCAGTCTGAAAAATATCGGTTGTTGATGTAAATCCAAACCGCTGAAATCAATCAAGTTTAAAATTCTCAAACACAAGCACTTTTTTGGTAGTACCACGTTGGTAGTTTTGCAATATTTCCGGAAACTACCCTCACAAAACCCGATTAGGAAAATTAACATAAATTCTAAGCAAAACCATTATTGCCGTTGCATGAAAGCAGAGTAAACGATGTTTCTGATGGAAGTTGGATTATCTCAGCACTTAGTTCACTTCTTATTTGTGAAGATTGTATTTCTTGTCTCGCCTATGTCTGATAAGTTTCTATCATATGTTTGAATTTTCCACTTCTATTTACATTCTATCATTAAATGTCATTCTCATAAGTAATTTTATATAATCAGATAATAAATGTAGATACTTGATAAGGATGAAATTTTTTATTATTATTGTTGATAATAAATTAGAGCAAAAGTATAATCAACTGGGGAAAGATGGTTTGAATTCAAATGAAAATAACAGTAAATAAAAGTTATCATACTGTAGCTATATTTCCCTATTGTGAATATCGGTGACTCTGTTTGACCTTTACGTTACGTTAATTGAAAAGTCAAAGAGTGATCAGTTTTCTTTTTAAACGTATGATAATCTCGTGATAACCCCATGTTCACCTAAAAAGGCTGAATTAACTATCAAATCTTTTAATTTATTATCATATTCTGAACGAGAAAGAAATGATATAAACAAATCTACATAATTTTTTTTATTGTTTATTAATAGTTGTGCCATGTCTCCTGCTACATTAGGGTTCAAGAACTCTATTCCAAGGGAGCACTATATGAAAAAGAGAAATATGCAGAGTTAAAAGATGCATGAAGATGATTCTTTTTTACAGGCCATACGATTCCTTGTTTATCCATTTATATAATATTATAACTTCTCTTAGATGTCAATGTTGTTTTAAACTGTTTTTTTTTTTTTTTTGTAAACGTAAACGCGAAACTATCAATAAATACAAAGTGAGGAAACTAAATTAAATTACAACGTTAACATATAATATTAACTTACCAAATTCCTGTGTCTAAGAGTTAGTTCGCAATTGGCAATAACTCGTTCAAAACGATCCGCTTGCAGTGTTGATGATATCGGCAACATTCACTTGTTCGTCTGCATTGCCAGACAATTACTGGGTGTCAGATCCCTGGAAAGAACAGTGTATTTTTATCAAGGCTATTGTCAACCATTTGTAACAGAATCCACATCTTCTTTAAAGAGGCTTCCCCATTTGGCTTTACAAAATTGTCAGGCATACTGTCAAGCACTGTGATAAGCTTTTCCTGTGGAAGCATTACAGTAAGAAACCAATGTTCCGAGTTAATGGAATTGCAAGGTACAAGAATAATCTCTTGCTTGAGTAGATTTTTCTTTTCAGCTGAAAACCTGAAAACCCAAAAGTAAAAAAAAAACAAAAGCCGAAAAGTGAAAACGAAAAACCCAAAAGTAAAAAGTGAAAAACAAACACCGAAAAGTTAAAATAAAAAATAAAATAAAAGTGGAAACAAAACATTAAACTGAAAAGTGAACTGATAATAGGGACTTTTAACACCAGGACGGGAGACGTGACTACGGGGTATCGGAAGTAATTTTGTCACTATAAGCATGCGCAGATCAATTGGTCTCAGATTACTTTCCCGTCGAGCGCAATCGAGAGCGTGTACTCAAGGGTTTTGCCGTAGTGCCATTACGTGAAGCTTTTTCTCACAATTATTATAGGTAAACCTTTTTCTACCTTCAGCATATTGAACACAAGTTCAATTGAATTATTTTGAAATCAATTTGACGTCGAAAATTAACTGATTAACCAATTTCTGACTAGTCTGGTAATCTCATCTTCGAGCCGGAGTTCAAGTCAAATGACTTGTAAGCTTCGTAGCTGAAATCAGGGCTATTGGAGGTGTTCTGTTCTGTTAGAACTATGAATTTCTCATCATCAATATCTCCATGTTAAAATGATTCCAGGAGAGCTTCTCTTGTCTGTTAAAATGAGGCCATTTCGATGTTTTTGTAAAGCGTTTTAAGCGTGCCGTAGTTTAATGCTAAAAGACACGGAGACGAGAGGACGGACGGGGTCTTAATCCCCAGTCCTATCTCGGAATCGACGTCGCCGTCCTCCACTCCCGTCCTGGTGCTAAAAGTCCCTAATGATTACTTACAACGACTTCAGCTTGGTTTCCTTTGACCTCTTCTTTGCTTTTCGCAAGCTCGAAAGATCGTTCGTTCAGTTTGATCTACATATTAAGTAAAAAAAGAATATAAGATCAATCTTGCCAATAGTTTTGCACCCCCGGCAAGTTTTTGAACGTTTTTGTATTTTTTGTCATTTTTGTTTTCCCTTGTGAAGAGCAAGTTGCTTGAAGCTTCGCTTTTTTCTATTAAAATAAGCTGATGAAACAAAACAATTATTTCTTTCTTTTATTCTCGATTTCTTCCTCCCAGTATTCTGACTTTCTTTTGGTGTAGACCCCTTTTTTCCCTTCCTGTGTTCTAAGCATCCACTGTGTATGTTCAATTTCCAAATTATCTCCTAGAGCATTCCATGGTTCATGGTTCATGGTTTTATTTTCCACACAATAAATTTACAAACAAGAAATAAAGATAATATTTTTTTTGAACACCTTTAGTCCATGGGCCAGATCAGATTTTCTTACCACTCAGGGGGACAAATTTTGAATGCTGTCATGTTGAAGAGGGTACCAAAATGTCTAAAAAAATATATGATAGCTGTCTTGAACTCGCAGCTTTATCATATATTTTTTTAATTTAAAAAGATGAAAAATGAGCCTCCTACATGAAAACGAGGCTGGCACCAAAATGACTCATTAAATGCTGATTTCTTCCATTTTTGCAAAAGTAAATAAACAAATAGAAAGAAACTATGGACTTTTATGCATTTGTTCTGTTAAATTAGCCAGAAATTATATCAGCGGTCTTTTATGAAAAAAAAAGTAATCTGAACAATTTGCAATGCATCATGGGTAAACAAGATGGCGGACTCCATTGCAGGTTAGTAAATATCGAAGTTCTGCATGTTTTTATGCTCTTTTTGTTGCCTTTGTTAAGACAAATTGCATTGTTTTTAATACCTGCCTCTATATAAATGTTATATATGGGCTCTTAAAGTAAATTTCAACAAGTTTGGTATGGATTTTGTTCAGAAATACTAAAATACTGCCAGTGCTTCTAGTGAGTTCGTTTGATAAATACACACATACATACAAATTTTGCTTTATTAAGTGAGATTGTACTTATTCTAAATCATGCTTCTATGTAAGAGTTATTTATGCTCTCTTAAAGTAAATAATGGCTAGTTTTGAAGAGATTTTTTTCATTAAAATGTGCCAAACCCTCGTATAATATAGTTACTAAAAAGGCGTAATGACCTACAATCAGCTACAATGACCTACAATGACCTACAATAAGGTACAATGAGCTACTATAAGTTGTAGTTACTACAATCCAGACACACTTCCATCCAGACAAGCATGGAAACGATGTAACTGCCAATTAACTGCCATTAATTTGACTCACAAACGAAGGCCGTATTTTCTTCGAGGCGTTCTCTCTGGTGACCACACATTAATAATAAGTTGGAATTGTTATTGTAACTGAAAATACGAGATTCTGCTTAAAATAATCAAGCTTGTTTGTGACCGAGTTTCTGTATAGTTTAATCTTACTCTTAGTTCTTTGTTAAATTGTTTAAAAGACGAATATGTTTGAAATAAAAGCTGCATATCTTATTTATTAAACTGCATTTTATGTTTTTAGAACAAAAACAAAATGAATGTATAATTCATTGCACCGGTGACGATGGGGAATTGATATATCCAAAAAACCTTGAATCGTGGAAAACTCTCCTAAAGGCTGCTCAGATAAGGAAACATGAGCCAATTTTAAATCTGAGTGAGCAAACATCGGATGAAGAAATTCCAGACATCTGTTATCATCGAAAATGCAGGAGCATTTTCACTATGAAAAGAGAGTTAGATAAGATTTGTAAAAATTCAATAGAAGAGCCATGTACAATCTCTGCAGATAGAAGATCTAGCCAGCGAGGACCACCAGCCAGAGGAACAACCTATGAAAAAAGGTGCATATTCTGTAATAAGGAGAGCAAATACGCAAAAGGAAATATGAGGGAAAACCTGATTCAGTGCTCGGATCTTCGCAGCGACGAGACAATAAGAAGAATAGCAACAGAAAAGAATGATACAAAGATTCTGGCAATAGTAACCAGAGAGCTAATCGCTGCAGAAGCCTGCTATCACAGGTCATGTTATAGAAATTATACTCGTCCAATGAAGTCTACAAGTACCATCAATGATTGTTCAGAGTCAGAAGGCATTGAGTACAACCGTATTGAGTCTGAGGCACTGGGTAAACTTTATGATTATATCAGACAGGACATATTAGAAAACCCGCGTTTAGTGCGATTTACGGAGTTAACCAAAATCATGGTGCTGTTCATGCAAGAGGCTGGCGCTACAGAGATGAGAGAATCGACTAAAACTCACCTTCGTAGAAAACTTGAAGCAGAGTTTGGATCACTTCTACAGTATGAAGATTTACTTGGAAATAGCCGATTGTTTGTTATTCCTGAGAATCTGTCGCGAGTCCAACTGGCCAGGGATGTTGTGAAACTGTCACAGCAGTTGCATACTAGTAGTGACACGTCGCGAGAAGAAATTGTCCAGCAAGCTGCTTTAGACCTCAGGAAAGCTATTCTTGCCAATACTAGCGAGATGTCTTGGCCGCCAAAGCCATCAGAGCTGACTGGAGATGCTGTTACTATCCCAGAAAATGTGAAAGCATTTTTATCTACGTTGCTTACTGGAAATATTAAGTGTGAAGAACCATTCCCAGAAAGAATAGAGCGCCTTGTCAAGTCTTTTGCACAAGACCTGATTTTCGGGGTGACTGGTGGACGCCAGAAAACCCCGAAGCACGTTCTATTACCATATGCTGTGAAGTCATTAACAAACAACGTCCAACTTATTCGAATAATAAATCGTTGTGGGCATGGCATGTCGTATACACAACTTGAGGAGCTCAATACCGCACTGTGTCTACAGAAATTGTCAGCAACACCCGAAAACACCGTTCCCCTGCCAGAAAGCATCAAGCCCTACATCAGCACATCGCTAGCCTGGGATAACATCGATCGTTTGGAAGAGACTCTATCAGGTGGTGGAACATCTCATCGCGTTAATGGGATTGCTGTTCAAGCTCGACACTTTGGACCTCATCTTCCTCCTCTAGAAATGACCATAGCCAAATCAAAGAAAAGAAGTTTGGACATTATGACAGACAGCGAACTTCCCATCTACAATGCAGGAGAGCGTAATGGTCCTCCGAAGAGAACATATGTAGAAGTCACATCATCAGAGCTGGAAGAAATTGCGCGGAAGAAGACGTTTCTGTGGGTTTTGGTGCGGCTGCATGCCGCTGATCATCAGCACATTGGTGGGTGGACTGGTTTCAATATAACCGTTCGAAATGAAGTTGAAGTGGTAAAAGATAACATTGGTTATCTTCCTACCATTAACGCTCCAGCAACAAGTATGTCTACAGTATTTGAAGTGCTCAGCCAGTCATTGAAGATCAAGGACAGCCTAAAACTCAGCAGTATAGTTGCTGTTTTCGATCAGGCGCTGTACGCAAAGGCCACAGAAATTAAGTGGAAACACAGTGATCATTTTAAAGATCTAGTACTCAGAATGGGCGTCTTCCATACAACCTGTACATTATTAGGAGTCATTGGAAAAAGATTTCAAGATGCAGGGTTGCAAGATTTATGTGTGGAGTCTCAGGTAATTGCTGATGGCTCCATATCCGGAGTGCTTGAAGGACGGCGTTACAACCGTGCCATACGGCTACATAAGCTTATATATGAGGCCTTGATGAGGCAGGCATGGTCAGATTTCCAGAACTGGATAGAAAACGAAAAGGAGAAAGAGGAGAAGTCTTTAGTTGATGACACATTTGCAAATCTCCAAAACTTCTGTAACAGTGTTTGTGAAGCTGAGTTCCAAAAGAAGCTAAGCGAAACATCATTTTGTAAAGTTACAGAACTTTTTCAAAAGTACCTATCTTTCCTTCGAAATAAGAATGGGAAGTTGTCAGAGTTCTGGGTTTCTTATTTGGATCTAGTTGACATCCTCTTGGCAATGATAAGAGCCTCAAGAGAAGGGAACTGGGAACTGCATCTCTCGTCCATCAGAAGTTTCATACCTTGGTGCTTTGCTTACGATAATCTTAACTACGCAAGATACCTCTCGTCATACGTTTCTGAAATGTCGCATCTCGAAGAAGAACACCCTGATGTCCACACCTACTTAAAATCTGGTGGGTTTGCTGTTCAAATGGGAGACGACAACCCCTTTGGTAAGATCCCAGTAGATCAGGCATGCGAGGAAACAGTAAATAAAGACACACAAACAAGTGGAGGTACAAAGGGATTTAGCTTGAAGCCCAAGGCAGTGAATAAATATTATTTGATTGCAGAATATAGGAGCATTTTTATGAGGAATTTGAAGGAAATGCTCCATTTGGACCAATCAAGTAGCCAGGTAGGAAAATCACTTATTTATTGACTGACAAGCTGTACTGAGTTAACAGCTCATCGTTGTTTTTATTACAGCACAACGATCTTCAGAAGAATAGAATTGCCAAAGATGAAGAAGATGTTCAGTCCTTAATGTCAACCTTGGAGGGCTGGACCAACCCATTTAAATGCCAGAAACAAGACCTTGTCTGTTTGTCTACTGGAAAGAAAGCCACAGACGAGGTTGCTAGTGATTTACTTCAAGCAAAAGATGTAGGAGAAAGAGCTTATCGAAGTTTTAGCAAAGAAAGGCTAGAACCAAATGCATCACAAGCTAAGCAAGTTAAGTTTAATGACAAGATGTCAAAGACCAAACTCAAAACATTCAGTAATCTGAACAAGAAGGTGAAGCTCGGAAAGGGTACTCCAAAGGAAGTGGTATTGAAAGCAGACAGAGCCCTGTTTGCACACATGATTGTGATCGCAGAAGCAAGGAAACTCAGCATGAAAGAGGTGCTTACTCACCCCCTTGGTCCAATACCTTGGTCATTGGCCGCCTCTGATGGTTCACTTAGGAAAACCGCAAAGTCATCATTAGCCAAAGAATTGCAAAAGAATGTACCAGCAGTGGATACCCTACCACAGCAGTCAGCTTGTATTATTGACGGTATGGCAATGGTGCAAAAGCTTAAAGGAGATCATAAAACCTTTGCAGAGGTTGCAGATACGCTTTTAACAATGGTGTTAAGAGAAGGTGCTACTAGTACCAGGATTGATGTTGTCTTTGACGTCTATCGAAACATATCAATCAAGAACATTGAAAGGGAGAAGAGGGGAGATGAGATGGGCAATGAATTCAGAAGCATTCGTCCTGATCATAAAGTAGTACAATGGAAGAAGTTCTTGTCTAACACAGACAACAAGCAGCAGCTGATAACGTTCATCGTCACTGAATGGCGCAAAGAACCGTGCAGAAAAAGGCTTCCAGGGAAAACACTTTATGCTACAGCAGGAGAAGAGTGTTATGAAATTTCATCAGAGCGTTCGACATTGAGAGAGGATCTAAGGTGAATTTATATTGTACATTTATCTATTAGTATTTTATTGTTGACTTACATATGTTAGTATTAATAGCAGCTTCATTGTTATTATTTAGGTCTACACAAGAGGAGGCAGATACGAGGTTAATCCTACACGCTTACCATGCAGGAAGAAGTGGCTGTCCTACGATTGTAATTTCATCCGATGACACAGATGTGTTTATTCTCTGCCTTGCTTTTAAGAATTCTATTCCGTCGACGATATATATGAAATGCGGGACGAAGGCACGGACGAGGTATGTGGATATTGCACAAGTTGTTCAGTGTCATGGCCCAGAACTCTGTAGATGTCTTCCTGGTCTTCACGCATTCACTGGATGCGACAGTGTGAGTGCTTTTTGTGGAAAGGGGAAATTGGCTGCACTGAAATTGGCAAAGCAACACTCTGAATTTAGAGAGTTATTCCAAGCACTTGGTACAGAATGGGATGTGACCGAAGAGCAATTCTCACGCCTTCAAAAGTTCACCTGCTCAATGTACTGCTCAAATCCTGGAACGAATGATGTCAACGACCTACGGTATCGTCTCTTCTGTTCAAAGAAAGGAGAGATTGACTCAAGCCAACTTCCACCCTGTGTCGACACTCTTCGGAAGCACTGCAACCGAGCAAACTACCAAACTGCAATATGGTGCCGAAGCCTACAGTGCAGCCCCGAAGTTCCCTCTCCTGTTGGTCATGGGTGGAGTCTTGAGGGTGACGAACTGACTATTGACTGGATGTGCGGAGAACCTGCACCTAAAGCTGTCTTGGAGCTGCTATCATGCCACTGTAAGAAAAACTGCCAACTTCCAACCTGCATATGTCTGTCAAATGGGCTGCAGTGTACTGATCTGTGCAAGTTCCAAGAATGTACAAACAGACGCAAAGAATCTATGGAAGTAATTGGCGATGACGATGACGATGACGATGACATTGCTTAAAACTTGGTACATTTTAGTACAATGCAATACACTTGGTAATGGATACAAAAAGAAAATTAAAAGAACTTGATAAAAATATTAGAACAAAAAAAAAACACTAAAAAACAAAAACAAACCACAAAAGAAAACAGCAAACAAACAACAAATGCAATAGACGTATTAAACGACTAAAGTTATAAAGGAACACATGGATACAGATTAACTTTGAACAATGGAAATGTATCTCGCAGTGACTGCTATATCAACAATAGAAACTGGAATATTAATACAAGTAAGATATTGAGTGCCTATAAGTACATGTGAAATGAAATGCTTAAATATGTAAAAAGCGATCTCAATTGTTGTAGTATTTCTTTTATACACTACACATACGTTTACTCAGTAACAGCTGCTCATTGAGCCACAAAATGTTAAGGTGAGAATGTGTAACATTTTGTGTCATCATAAGGCCTCTAATAATGTAGACTAGGTGAAAAAGATTAAATATATCGGAAGAAAACAGAGAAAAAATAAGAAAAACATTGAATTTCAAAGACTTTGAGAAAATCAATGTTTTGTTGCCATAGCAACCAAAAGTTTTCATAGTTATTTATATCTCTGTACCTAGAAACATGTTTTTCACCTATCCAGTGTAATAAAAAAAGAGAAGTCCCTAAAATCACAAAGTTAAAATGTTTTTATTAACATAAAAGTCGTTTTGATAAAACATCAGAATATCAATGACGTCATTTCATCACGTGATTTTGGCGTGAAAGCTGTACATAAAGCATTGCTATCATACATAAAATTAAAGTATAAGGACCACTGTTTCAGAAAATGTATGGTAGCATTTGTCCCCCCGAGTGGTAAGAAATCCGAAATTTTGGGGTCTGGGCCCATGGACTACTTGGCCTGTGAAACTTTTTATTAATTTAAAAAGCTCAAAAAATATTGGACATGGGCCACCAGAATGTGCATATAAGGAGTGACTTTTTTCCTTTCATGTCCCTTCATTTTGCCATGTAATGATAAGAACAGCTTTATCCAATTGGAGGTTTTGTTGTAAATAACAGGAATTACATTTGGTGACCAGTTAGTAAAGTCAGCATATATATCAGCAGGTTTCTTCCATACATCTAGTAAGATATTCCCAATTTCTTCACTTCTGAACAAATCCATCACATCATCATGCTTTATCAAACCAAATATCATATCATCATATCATATTATCATCGCCCATCAAGCTAGTCCATTTGTACCATCCACTCCCCTTCTCATCTGCATTCTTCACTTCCAAGACATTTAAGGAAATTCCCAGTGATTTAATTATCTCTACTGTTTCTTAATATGTACCCCCCCCTCCTACCCCCATATCCTGTCTAGTTCATCAAGTTGATCCCAGTCAAGTGAGTTGTTAATCAGGTTTTCAAGTAACCGGTCAATGATTCGTAGCATTAGATGAAGTTTGTCGATAATTACATGGTCCAGTTCAATGTTCAGTAGAGGTTTGTGGTCACAGCTGTAGTTGTACTTGTTTTCTTTTGTTGGTCTATTTTTACATAGCTTTTTAATTTCTTCAAGTGCTCTTTTTAAAGGTTTTTAATATCCATGGGTCACACTTTAACAGAATAGTATTCAATGAATCGATATTGATTGTATGATGCTGCTTCTCACTTTCCTTTCCAAAAAGTTTGCCAAGACCCATCTGCTGGATAAAGAAACCATCACATCCATTCAAAAGTGCAAAGTTCTTCTACCAGACTTCCTTCCCTGGGACAAATGCAGGCTTGGGCTGGGTATGCAGTGATTGGTCTGTTTCCTTGTTAAGGTTGAACACAATCATTTCAAGATAGCTAATAATTGTTTCCAGTAACTTTTCCACTTCAGTCTCTTGGTGGCCAAACTTTGCATATGCATTGCTGCAATCGGGCGAATTTCTTTCTTTCTTGGGACCAAGGATTGTCATGAATGGCTGGTGGTCAGTTTGCAGCGTAAACTTCCTCCCATGGAGATGGATATGAAGGTTTACAAAGTTTACAAGGTTTTTATTTTTCCACATATTACAAATTTACAATGTTTAACATTAAAAATAAATTGATTAGTGGAGTGTATTTGACTTAAAACCCGTAGGGTTATCCAAGCATCAAACACCCTTAACTATATATTACAAATAGTGAATTATGTCACAGTGAATACGATTGTATCATGATTAATATAAATAGCTAATTTGAAGAAATATTTCCCATTAAAGTATAACTTAATATAATAAAACAATAAACAAATTTACTCGATTATAAAGAAAAACTGTTTTTTTTTTTTACCTCCTTCTTAAATATCCTATTTGAAGGCGAACCTTTTATATCCAAAGGAATATCATTCCAAATTCTGACAGCTGAAAATTTGACGCCAAATTTTCCATAATTTAATTTTAACGAGGAAGAAATAACTTTTTATTACTTTTTGAGCTTGTATTATGTTGATGTAATGTCTTGATGTCATTACAATAATCCAAAAACATTTCCGGTAGAAGTTTTTGAATAATTATACGCCCATTCACCTGATTGAAAAGAGGTCTGCTTGGTTCCAAAACTCGGAATGTGTAATGATTTTTAATGCGCGCTTTTGTAGAATAAAGAATGGCCAAAGCCTTGATTTGTAGTTAGTTCCCCAGACAAGTGTTGCATAAGAAATATACGAATAAACCAAATTGTAGTAAAGATTTTTTAGTATGTGGGAGTTAAGGTAGCGTCTTGCCTGTAGAGAACTCGAATTGATTTTGCGATTTTTCTATACAAGGAATCAATCTGAGAGTTCCATGTTAAATATGTTCATGAATTATGACACCGAGGAATTTTGTAAGTGAGACTGTGCTGCAAAGATATACAATTGGCAGACATGTTAACCACCATATTCTTAATTCTTTGTTTAGTACCAAAATGAATGAATTTAGTTTTAATGGATTTACAGTAAGCTATAAACCATTCCATAAGGCTTGATAAATCTTGGTTTAAATTTGAGGTCATATGTCTGAGTGATTTGTGACTAAAAAGTAAATTCATGCCATCTGCATATAAAACTAGATGGGCGGTTTTAGCAGCAAACTGAGAGTCATTAATATAAATAAGAAATAAAATAGGTCCAAGGATTGACCCTTTTACGGTTTCGCAAATATAACTTTCAAACCATCCAAGACTATCATTTCTTATACCATAATGAGTAAGCTTAATCGAGCAGAATATCATTGTTAACTGTATCAAATGCCTCTGACAAATCTAGGAAGATGCCCATAGCAGTGTTTCCATTATCTATAGCATCTATAATTTTGTTGGAAAAGTCAAGATTTGCTAATGTTGTGTTTCCAAATTGGTATTCAAATAATAAATGATTTTGTGCCAGATGTGTTGTCAATAGTTCACATATAATTTTTTCCAATATTTTTCATATTAGACGGTGTTTTGGTTCATGATGGATCAGTTGAACGATCCAGCTACTGCTCCCAAGGCACCAAATGGTCCATAGTGGCTTGGCAAATCAGGACAACGATCTTTGATTAGTCAGTCCACATTAAAGTAAGCTATTTTCCCTGCCTTTCGTGCTTTCATTACTCTGCTTGAGAAATCTTCATTAACATATTATCCAGTACCTTTTAATTTATAACCAGATTTGGGCACACTTTCTCTGTCTTTATAGCGCAGAAACTTTATGACAATTTGTCTGGAAGGTTGGCCGATTTGACTCCCAAGGACCTCTAGTCCACGAATGTAGTAAAAGTCGTAAAAGGCTCTCAATTGTTTTACATCGCTTGTTGTTGGATGAAGTGTGTAGAGGTAAAATTACTTACAATTTGGCTTTTGGTTGTTGGAAAAAAGGCTGGAGGAGTTGTTGTTTGTGTTCGTGGCGTTCATCGCTAAAAGGAGAGAGACGCTGAAGATGATGATGTAGAATCATCCAACATAGGCGCGTGTTCTATAAGAAAAGGGAAAACAGACTATTGTCACTAAGTACGTTGTCAATAAACATTATCATATAATAGCTATAATTGTAATCATACCAGGTGTGGTAATCGACGCTGAAGAAGATGATGTAGAATCATCCAACATAGGCGCGTGTTCTATAGTAAAAGGGAAAACAGATTTTTTTTGCACTATAAGTACGTTGTCAATAAACATTATCATATAATAGCTATAATGGTAATCATACCAGGTGTGGTAATCGACGCTGAAGATGATTATGTAGAATCATCCAACATAGGCGCGTGTTCTATAAGAAAAGGGAAAACAGACTATTGTCACTATAAGTACTTTGTCAATAAACATTATCATATAATAGCTATAATTGTAATCATACCAGGTGTGGTAATCGACGCTGAAGAAGATGATGTAGAATCATCCAACATAGGCGCGTGTTCTATAAGAAAAGGGAAAACAGACTATTGTCACTAAGTACGTTGTCAATAAACATTATCATATAATAGCTATAATGGTAATCATACCAGGTGTGGTAATCGACGCTGAAGAAGATGATGTAGAATCATCCAACATAGGCGCGTGTTCTATAAGAAAAGGGAAAACAGATTTTTTAGCACTATAAGTACGTTGTCAATAAACAAAATCATATAATAGCTATAATTATAATCATACCAGGTGTGGTAATCGACGCTGAAGATGATGATGTAGAATCATCCAACATAGGAGCGTGTTCTATAAGAAAAGGGAAAACAGATTTTTTAGCACTATAAGTACGTTGTCAATATACAATATCATATAATAGCTATAATTATAATCATACCAGGTGTGGTAATCGACGCTGAAGATGATGATGTAGAATCATCCAACATAGGCGCGTGTTCTATAAGAAAAGGGAAAACAGATTTTTTAGCACTATAAGTACGTTGTCAATAAACAAAATCATATAATAGCTATAATTATAATCATACCAGGTGTGGTAATCGACGCTGAAGATGATGATGTAGAATCATCCAACATAGGAGCGTGTTCTATAAGAAAAGGGAAAACAGATTTTTTTAGCACTATAAGTACGTTGTCAATATACAATATCATATAATAATGATCAATAAAACTAGCTATAATTTCAAATATACTATGTGTGTCTAGTTCGGTTATAATTGTTGCAGATGTGGCAGCCGCGGTGTTCTTCTCTTACCTCTAAAAAATAGAGACATCGTCTCCTGACAAAATACAGAGCGGCGTATAATTACTGCTGCTTTACATGTTGTCTCCGTTCTAGATCCGATGTTCGATTGTTGTGTTCTATTAAAGAACTGTTTCCCTCTGGTTTTTCCGAGGCCATTTTCCCTTATCTCTTTACGCACCACGTGTTCGGCAGGGACCGCAATGTCATCATCATCATCATCAATGTTTCCCGCTCGGCGCGTGATCGGCCTTGGGGCGTGATTGCTTGGAGCAAGGGAACCTACGCTCCAACAACCGCGTGAAGTCCTTTTTATTCAACATAGATGGCCAGAAAGTGAGGGAGGCGAATTGCTACTGCTTTTTCTTTCCCTGCATCCGTTTACAACTGTTTACAACTGGTTTACAACTGTTAATAACTAGAAAAGAAAAAGTATGTACACACTATCACGGACTTGATTTTGGTATATTTTTTTATGTATCTCTTTTAAAATTGACATGCATGTACTAACATGGTAGGATATACAGAATGTAAAGTGGGGAGTGTGCAAGGTTTGCGTCAAATAAAAAAATGTATATTAGTCAATTGAAATGATATCTTATTAGATACATCATAGAAGCTTAGGCTGAAATGGTGCATGGGATTGGATAGTTTTAACATGATCTACGCTGTAACCATTAGCCAAAACAAGTCCTTTGCATACGCTTTCGGCATTTTGCATCGAAGTCAAAGCGTAAATAGATGAGTCAGAATATAACTTATTTCGAACCCACAACGTTTTTTTCACATGACGAATATACTGGGTTGGTAATCCATAAGATGTCATAAATAGTAGTTCGGACGTTGGGGGGGTCCCAGCGGACTTGTGCAATATACTCTGTTCCCCCTGTAAATATATTACTTACTTCTGGCACAGGTACTTTTTGCAGTGCAAGTTGCATTAAGTTGTTTATTTGAACTCCGTCGCCCTGACTTGAGATCCCCACAGTATCTCCATTGATTACGTCTATGCCATCGGTGACTATGACATTTCTGTAAAATAGTGATGGAGATTCCGTCCCCACGGTGTCAACTTGCTCGTACAGCTGAAAATAATAAAAATACCTGTACCTTAATATACATATGTAAATATATTTTAATGCTCACCTTATCACTTTTCACACCTATTAAAACATTCGCTAGAGGAACAAAAATAGATGGTGCATCTCCCAAGGAAGTCAGTGCCCTTTGTCTGTATCTTTTGGCGTTGCGTCTTGTATGTAAAACTTCACGGCCTTTGGCTTGCGTCTCCAGATTGTATAACCTAGTGATGTTACAACGCTGGTTTATAAAGTTGATAACGGTTTCAATGTCCCTTGTTAGAAAGGTCAAAAACTTGTCAACTTGTAAAAAATAATTTGTAACTCTCTGAAGTACGCAGCGTCTCCTCTTTTTGAAGCAAGCAACTTCAGCTCCTAAAGACCGTCAAAATGCTTTGTAGCTTTGAGGTGCTCGATATATACCTTCCCTCCAAAAAAGAAATGTATTTATCATTGTTAAGTAACTAGCGCATAAAGTGCGCTGGTATGATGTAGTTGTTTTGTTAAGTGGTTCCAGTTCATTAGCGGGACGCTAATTAAAAATGCAAGAAGCGAAGTATAATGTTCATTCGCGTCCAACGTTCTTCGCGTGGTCTTCAATAATAAAAAATTAAATACCCAACTATTAAGTTTAACTGCATTATATTTCTACTTTCAGTTGTTCATCAACATGTCAGAATACTCCACTTGCATGCTCGCAGGATACATGCTAGATGCATGTCTGTCATCAATTTTGTGTCATTATACTGAGACTATAGGTTGTAGAATTTAGGAATTAATTACAAGAGTGCTTGGGTTCAAGTAACTATTTATTATGTATCGATTATGTATTAAGTGTAATGTTTGTGATGTCAGAGTTAAATAAAGACACGCACGCATTATCGTGTGGACACACTCCTATAAGTCTGTATTTATATATGATAAATGTTTTATATTCGGTTGAGCGGGGAGCGAATTAGAATATAATACGTCGATACGTTTCTTAAGTGACTTTGCACTGTCCAATGTTGTCCCCGCAAAGCGATTCTGTTCCGCTTTGGGGGAGCTATTCTGCGTACAAACAATGTTCAGGCGCTTGTCAAACGTTTGACACAAACCATCCGCCTTCTTTTTTTATGCTCTGACACACCGTTTGCACTGTATTGCGTTTAGATAGCTCGCTCTCCATTTCTTTATACTGTAAATTACGGTACACTTCTTGGTTTTCACCGTTGCATAGCTCAATGAATGATTTTCGCCAATGGTGGCATTTTCTCGCCAGGCTTTTCAAATGGTTTCGTATCCCGTCTAGTTTTTCTTCTTTATGCCTTGCTTTCTTGGCTTCTCTATCCCGCATTAATATTTCAAAAGCGTTATTCTTTTCATGACGTTTCATGGCTACGGAGTGGTTATGAAGGTCTTATATGAAGGATGTCAATATTGTTGGAGTTGGTATAAACAATGCCATGCTTGCTTATGACATCATATGGGTTGGACATTGCTGGAATGTCTCCTGCTTGTGTTCGTAGTGCGTCAGCATTGCACCAGCGGCAATAAAATAAAACGCAGAGACGAAGTTTTTCCCTGGAAATAACAGAGGTAAAGCGATATAAACAAACTTAAGACAAGAAAGACGAAAGTGAAAATTTACGCAAATGTGTATAACGTTTAGCCTCCTCCGCATACGTCTCTATTCTTTTCTTTGGAACCTGACTCTGTTTTTGGCTGGGCTTCCTGTGGTGGAAGAGGGTTTTCTCGCCCTCCTCTTCCACCACAGGAAGCCCAGCCAAATACAGAGTCGTTGTAAGGTAGCCAATAGGGTTCCAAAGAAAGCGAGCAGAGATGAATGCGGAGGAGGCTAGATAACATTTAGGTTGTCATTTGATAGTGTAAACCATAAATGATGTGTACCAATGGACAAACTGACAAAAAAGCAGTATGATGTTATTAAAAAACATTGTGGGCATTAATTGATTTTCTGCTGTTGACAAAGCTCTTGCTATTAGTGGCGGCCTGATTTTTGTAATTACCTAAGCATTTAATTGCATCTTCGTCCAATGGAGTGGCAATACTACTTTGGTACTTTTTGGGCACCACACCGTCCCTAGAAATAAAATTTCCGAGCCAGACGAACTTTGTGTTTTCTTGGGCGAGCTGGTTGCCAAACCTGTCTATTTGGACACTCTCATTTAATATCCAAGCATCTCCATTTAGGCCATGACAGGAAGCCGCTAGTTTTCCTTCTAAATTCCCTGCCCCTTGGCTTTTAAACTCATCTGTCAACTCCATGATGTAACGGTTGAGTGCTACATCATGTAGTTGACACATATACCCTCCTGTGCCGTGAGTTGAATTTATGGCCTTTAGAAAGCGATGTCTAGCATTCGCATCTTCGAGGGTGAAAAAACACGTACTGAAAGAAATAATACATTGCATATGGTTCAAATTACTAGTCGGCCAAAAATAATGTATTCTACAATACGGTAGTGTTTTAATAGTAAAATGCAGAGTAAAATGTAAGACGTCACAATCTGAAGACTGGCTGTCAAACCGTCAACTTCTTTAGCTCAAAAATACAATTTTAACATCGATATAACAACAAATCTTTATTTAATGTGGGTAAAATATGGCAGCATGCATAGGGCTCGTTTCCAATTTGGTCCACCATAGTTTAACACTAAAATATACAATATAATCCCTCTAGACTACCTAAATGTTCACTAAGCCGTTAAGAGCCGTTCCACGTAAGGTTCGAGTATTTTCAGAAACGGCCAGATACAACCCCACCTGAAACTTTGCATGATGAATAGTAGTCATAAGCAAGTAAACAAATCGACATTATTTTGTCGTATCATTCAAATCCAAGAAGCAGCAAGTGCGATTATGTAATATCTCTAAAGTTTCTTCCTCCCTAAAGTGTTCATCTGGTGTCCAATGACTCACCACAATATAGAATTTTTTTGTCCAGAACACAAAACGCGAATGAAGGCAGGGTTATTCACAGACGAGTCCAAGAAAAGCAGCCCTAGAACGCCACGTCTAATCTACAACGTAAGAGGGAATGTCCTACTGATCCAAAGGTTATACCTTTGTAATCATAATGGAAAACAACACAAATGTTTATCGGCTAATTTGGCAGTGTTGCAGAACATACCAAAAGTCTATGGTCAATCTTGTTTTCCGTTTGTCATGTATCACAAGTCTGCGTGCACCAAAGATGTGGTTGACTTCATGGAAACACAAGTAGTACAAGGAATAAGTTTTTTACGTATATGTGAAGGGATTGATACGATTAACTTCAAAGAGTACTGTGAAAGAATAGAATGCTACTATCTTGGTCAATACTTGAGTGCTGTAAATTATGAAGACATCTATGAACGTTTTTATAGTAACCCTTTGTATGCAATCCCGAGCGCCCAGAAGTTATTATTAGTTATTATTAGAAGTTATTATAGATCTTTATTGGGTAACAGATAAAGCTTACACACTTTTTTCCAATCTGGCCCGTAGTATATAAAATAGGATTAATTGTTCTTGAGTGCAGTGATGTTTTAATATAGTCTAGTGTTTTCAAGTATAACGTTGCTCTGTAGTTTTTGCCGATATGCGAGGTCTATTATTGCTTTGGTAAATTGTTTAATGTTTTTCAAGTTGGTGATACTGTCGTCCAGAGAGTTCCACAGTCTTGGTGCCAGGAACGAGAAGCTTCGCTTACCAAAGTTGGTCTTTACTTTAGGTTTTAAATGATGCTTCATCATCATCTTCGGTTTGTAGGTGGGCAAAAGAAGGGCTGGACTCTGGCGACTCTTCACCCGATGATACTGCCGAAGCATAACTTTTCTTCAAAAGATCCATCACAATATGTGGATAAAAACTACAATAAACTACTTTCACAGGTATTGCTCGTGTCGAACTTACAAACGAAGCTAGCAGTGAATACGCCTCACTGCATGCTGTGACGTCAATGAGTGAAATAAACGCTTGACATTCAAGCGGTAACATAAACCTACCTACCTGAATCCAAGCGTTTGACCTCTAGTTACTATTAACTTTTCCTGGCCACTCCTGACATCAGGGGACATCGTGGTCATTTGAAACCTTTAAAAACGACCGGCAAAATCAAATACAGAGTCGTAGTAAGGTAGCCAATAGGGTTCCAAAGAAAGCGAGCAGAGATGCATGCGGAGGAGGCTAGATAACATTTAGGTTGTCATTTGATAGTGTAAACCATAAATGATGTGTACCAATGGACAAACTGACAAAAAAGCAGTATGATGTTATTAAAAAACATTGTGGGCATTAATTGATTTTCTGCTGTTGACAAAGCTCTTGCTATTAGTGGCGGCCTGATTTTTGTAATTACTAAGAGCGTGAAGAACTTTTTTAATTGCATCTTCGTCCAATGGAGTGGCAATACTACTTTGGTCCTTTTTGGGCACCACACCGTCCCTAGAAATAAAATTTCCGAGCCAGACGAACTTTGTGTTTTCTTGGGCGATCTGGTTGCCAAACCTGTCTATTTGGACACTCTCATTTAATATCCAAACATTTCCATTTAGGCCATGACAGGAAGCCGCTAGTTTCCCTTCTAAATTCCCTGCCCCTTGGCTTTTAAACTCATCTGTCAACTCCATGATGTAACGGTTGAGTGCTACATCATGTAGTTGACACATATACCCTCCTGTGCCGTGAGTTGAATTTATGGCCTTTAGAAAGCGATGTCTAGCATTCGCATCTTCGAGGGTGAAAAAACACGTACTGAAAGAAATAATACATTGCATATGGTTCAAATTACTAGTCGGCCAAAAATAATGTATTCTACAATACGGTAGTGTTTTAATAGTAAAATGCAGAGTAAAATGTAAGACGTCACAATCTGAAGACTGGCTGTCAAACCGTCAACTTCTTTAGCTCAAAAATACAATTTTAACATCGATATAACAACAAATCTTTATTTAATGTGGGTAACATATGGCAGCATGCATAGGGCTCGTTTCCAATTTGGCCCACCATAGTTTAACACTAAAATATACAATATAATCCCTCTAGACTACCTAAATGTTCACTAAGCCGTTAAGAGCCGTTCCACGTAAGGTTCGAGTATTTTCAGAAACGGCCAGATACAACCCCACCTGAAACTTTGCATGATGAATAGTAGTCATAAGCAAGTAAACAAATCGACATTATTTTGTCGTATCATTCAAATCCAAGAAGCAGCAAGTGCGATTATGTAATATCTCTAAAGTTTCTTCCTCCCTAAAGTGTTCATCTGGTGTCCAATGACTCACCACAATATAGAATTTTTTTGTCCAGAACACAAAACGCGAATGAAGGCAGGGTTATTCACAGACGAGTCCAAGAAAAGCAGCCCTAGAACGCCACGTCTAATCTACAACGTAAGAGGGAATGTCCTACTGATCCAAAGGTTATACCTTTGTAATCATAATGGAAAACAACACAAATGTTTATCGGCTAATTTGGCAGTGTTGCAGAACATACCAAAAGTCTATGGTCAATCTTGTTTTCCGTTTGTCATGTATCACAAGTCTGCGTGCACCAAAGATGTGGTTGACTTCGTGGAAACACAAGTAGTACAAGGAATAAGTTTTTTACGTATATGTGAAGGGATTGCTACGATTAACTTCAAAGAGTACTGTGAAAGAATAGAATGCTACTACACTGTAAAAATTGTTTGGTTGAAACAACCCTAAAAAAATGGTTGAAAAGTGGATCTGTGGTAATAATTTGCAAATGGTTGTAATGACCATTTACTAATTGGTAGTTTTAACCCTTTTCAGAGTGGTAAAATCAACCAATAATATTTGGTTATAATAAACCATTGATGGTAGTTTCAACCATATTATATTAGGTTATTTCAACCAATTTAGAATTGTTCCATTGGTGGATCTGTGGTAATCAATTTAAAATGGTTAAACTGTGTCATTTCAACCATTTTTAAATTGGTCAAAAGCAAATGGTATAAATAACCATTTCTGAAATGGTTAAAATTACAATAATCAATAAATACAATAATCAATACATCTCACCAAATATAAGGTTTTTATTTAAAAATATAGTCTTTGACAGGCATAATGCCAGGAAGTTACAATATTCAGTACCATTAAGTATGCATTAAACTGAGCTGTACTGTTTTTGTATCTACACTATAAAATATCACAGCACAGCTATACCAACCAAGGCAACCAAAACAAATTTTCATATATCATGTATCATATATCATCATATATATATCACATGTATCTTAATTGAGTATTTAAAAAACAAATTTTCACTTTTTTATGTTAAAGGCATACAATTGCATTTGTATTTATGTGTGTATAAATAAGAAAAAGTTTAAACTCCACTGAGAATTTTTCACCATCCTGGTATTCAGTGTCAAAAATATGATTTGTGTTAAACTTTTGGGCAGGCTTAGTTTAAGTATAGGTGCACTGTTTGTTGATGACATAACTGAGGGGCTGGTTTTATATGAAATTTGTATAATTACAATTTTTAATATCACAAAAGATGTACTACTCTCTTAAGACGTTAAAAAATTCTATACCTGGTCAAAAAGCTTCAGGATATGACGTTAAAATGAAAACATTTAAAAAACAAATTATACGAAAAATTATAATGTCAAAAACCCTAAGACCTTAAAATGGAAATCCAGTTTTCAACCCCAATGGGTAGAGAGCTGTTTTTCTCATCTAAAATTAGATACTCCAAAAACAAATAAATGTTTTAGCTAACACCCTTTGGGTAGTCTGCGTTAAAAGCGTAATAACTACCTAGAAGGGTTACTACCGCATTTACAATTCTATTGTGTGGCTTGAAGTTACACACCACCATGCCTTCCGCTGCAAGGCATAGTGACTGTATATCTGCAACTGATCCTGTGGAAATTAGCCGGGGTGACACTGTTCGACTTATTTCTAATGCCACATTGTCATCCCCCTGTGAATTGAAACAATAGATAAATTTAGTGTACAGACAGGTGAAACACAGCAGTATCTATGAGGGTTAGTAAAACACATGTGGTCAGGTGACCTCATTAGAAACAATGAAAAGAACAGCACAATAATAATGTCAGAATTCAAATAAGCATATCTAAATAAGCATTCCCTGAAGTTATAGCTTCACATCTTTAAAACTGATGCTATTGACTTTTTTGGAAATCATGAAAAACAAGGTTTAAGGAATGGTTATTTAAACTCTGGAAAGTGCAAGATCACAATCAATGAATTTGTATTAATATTGGGTCATCATAATTTTTACATATTGTTTAACATATTTAGCAGAAAAGACTCACTTCAACAATTTTCCAGTAAAAATCTCCTGGAGAACTTGAGCTTGTCTTCTTTTCTCCAAGACAATATGGCAAGGATGCCATAATACCACGCATTTCCATTTCTGAATAATAAAAAAGGTAACCTTACATAAATACACTGTAATTCAACTTCATTGTAACTGAAAGCCAAAATCCAAACAATGGTGCATAGGCAAAACAAACTGCATAGAAATGCTAATATTGAAGAAATAGAAGACAAGAAGAGTGCTCTATCAAGTAATAAAGCACACATGGATTTTAAGAAGACAAGAGAAGCATTAGGCGTAAGTGCTGATTGGGTCTTCTTAAAATTCCCAAGTGCTCTTTAACTCGATAGAGCACTGCCGTTGACTTGTCTATTTCTTTTATAAAATATTCAGTAGTTAAATTAAAACAAGTCAACGCTCTGTGTACTGTTAAGTTATAGAGAACGCTTCTCAGCCAATCAGAGCACTCGATTTAAATCATATATTTTATTTATAACGTCAAATATTATATAATCCTGCATTGTAGATTTAACAATAAATATAAGAACATGCCAGGACCTGAGCTAGTAATACAATGTACCTGCTCAATTGTCCTATTTCACTATAACGTCACATCAAAAGGATCATGGTGGCCAGTGGGGGACAGATTCATAACAACAATACAAGAGTACACGATAAAATTGCATTTACAAGACGGATAAATAGGAAAGAAATAACAACAAAATGCCATAAACATGAAAGTATTAACATAGACACATAAAAATTAGATAATTTGAAGCTCAATTTTCAAAGAGAAGATTTAGTTGAAATTACTATTGTTTTCGGTGATTCTATCCCCCACTAAAACACACCGTGACATCATCATTAAGTAGGGCAATAAAGAGGGTTTGCTGAATAGAGGTACCATTCTATGATTGTCTGGCATAAAATCACTAACAAAGGCATTACCTATTTCATCATTGGAGTCATGCTCCTCCAGCAATACCAGAATATCCTTAACCTCTTTTTTGTTTATCTTTTTCAATGCAGCTAGTAGAGCTGGTCTGTTGATCATCAGCTTTTCTCTTAGGTCTTTTGGTTTAAGGTCCACTATTCTCTCAAACTCAGCTTTTATCTGCAATGAATTAAAAATCATTTTACAATCATTCACTTGAAATGAAAGTGTAAGATATATAATTGTTATATAATAATTATTAACTTGGATACAAAATCATGAGGAGGAGTTTATCAGTTTATGCACATGATGTGTATGTTTGCTTCAATTGGATGAAATTCATTATTCATGAATTTTGAATGTGATATATAGTATAGGAGATTACACTGTTCAAGAAGAATTAATGAAAAATAGCACGCATATTTGATGAAAGTGGCTTAATTAATACCACGAGTGTGTAGCAAAGGTGTTATTATTCCTCTTTCATCAAATACAAGCTGTATTTTTCATTCATTCTTCGAGAACTAAGGTGTAATTTCCTATTAATAACACATCTACATAAAATACGAGTCTTAGATGAGAAATAAACACAAAGTCACACAATTAGCCACAAAGTATGCCGGGAAGGATGCATGCAATTAATTAATTGCCCTGTGCTAACAAAAACTTCACAGGTAGTCAGCCAAACAGAAAAGAAGATTTTATGTAGATGTGGTATTAGAGAAGAAATAGTATGTTTACCTCTTGTCCTTTATTTTCTTTCCAGGGAGGATATTCCTTTAAGAGCTCCCATACTCTAATGTTGTCCACTAGGACTGCCCTCCGCCGTTCACAGTATGTACCATCCATGAGTTGTTTTAGTTTTGCTCTGTCGGAACTTCCCGATTTGGAAAGCTCTTTCAAACTTTTCCTCATGTCATCAATTGTCTCTTTTGTTTCACCCTCTGGAATGGCAGGTACAACAGAATACTTTTGTTGTTGAGCCTTGCTCTTCCTGCCAGGCTTGCCTTTGACAACCACACCACCTTGATCTTCAAATTTTTTCCTCTCCTGTCGAGAAGCCTTTCTCTTCAGGTTCAACAGCCTTTCTTTTATTTTTTTGGACCAAAATTGCTGTGCAAAGGAGGATAAAATAATATATATAAGGCATTTCACAATGTGATCATTGGACTGTGATTTTAAATTGTTCAATAATTATTTAATTACATGGAATAATGAATATAGCTCATTGTGTCACATTCAATTCCCAATTCAGCATTTCTCTTTACTTATGGGAGTTTGATACACCTCAAATATATTGCATGTTTTGATATGATTGTGTAATAACAATAATTTGCTTGTAAAGTGCTAATGCAAGTCTGTTCTAAGCGCTGAAAAATAACCAACAAATATATTACATTTTCAGAAAATTTGTCTGTAGTAGTAGGTAAGAGTAGGTAAGGAGTTCCAGAGTGAACTTTCAGAGTGAACTCTAAGAGCTGATCTTTGAGATGTATGTTGTTTGTTATTGAAGCAACATACACTACTGTACTTACATGGCCCAAACCAAATGATCCACTCAAGAAGGGATACTGCTTGATAAGCATGATGGAGATGTGATCCCTGTCTGCTTGCTTGGGACTTTCAGTATGTGTCAGGATTACTGTGCACAACTGTCGTGTTAGTGCACTTTTTTCATCTGGTGATAATTGTTTCTTTTTCAACCCATCCTCAACTGATTGTTCCCACTAAAACATCAATTACATGTTAATTTTATCAAACAAGTAAGTCTTAACTTGAGTGTATTAAAAAGGCTTATGTATAATTTATAAATAACAGGTTCCCATTTAAATCTGTACTTTCCCATTTAAATCTGTACTTTCCCATTTAAATCTGTACTTTCCCATTTAAATCTGTACTTATGAAAATTATGTTGATGTGTGCTAAACACACAGATCAACCAATCAGAGTATAGTATTTCTGAAGTGAACTTCTCTGATTGGTTGATCTGTGTGTTTAGCACACATCAACTAAATTTGCACAAGTACAGATTTAAATGGGAAAGTACAGATTTAAATGGGAACCTGTTAAATATTTATCCCATACCATAAAAAATATAGCCAATCAGAAAGGAGGAAAGCTGTGTATATTACTGCAAATTCCTATCATGCACTGCACGTTGAATCTAGTATGCATTTGCATTTACCAATAAATGGTAAACAATGGTTTATTGAGGCATACCTTGGATATCTCACTCCTCACTTGTATTTGTGTATATCCTAGAAAATACAAGTGACTTGCGGGATATTCCATGGTATGCCACTTGAAACCATTGTATCACTAGTGTTCATAACAATATATCAAACTGATAACCAATATCAAACAGTTGTCATAAATATTGAAACATTTATTACTTGCATTGATATTTTAAATATGGTACAGCATAATTGTTATTTTTGTTACTATCAAAACGTTTTTGACACTTTAATTTACGGGATACAAAATCAGTTAAATAATAAAGCCCAGGTCTTAGTTTAACTTTTTGACTCATACAGGACATTGAAATATCATTTAAAATATCATTTGTAGGACCTGCTGCTAATGAAGTTGCTCTTTTAATTAGATAACCTAAGGAATATATATCAGTGTTTATACTTTGCTTAGATCTGCCATGCACTAGCTCTGGATCTAAATTCTTATGCAATATTAGATACTTTTGTTTCTCCTCTTCGTTAAGGTTGTAATAAATGCCTTTGTATATTTATTATATAACATACAGTGTTGTATAAGGATTTTGCACACTGATAAAAATCGTATCACACAGGTGTCCCGTGTTGATATTTCTATTTATCACACGTGGCTATGTTTTTATTGTTTTGAAATCATTTCTTGATTTAAAACACTATATGTTATATAATAAACAGATTAATACATGGGCACGCATGAGATATGAAATTTATCTTCGAGTGTGCAATCTCGACATCACTGGAGTGAGCGTCATTTATGTAAACTTTTTATTTGGTATGAATTAGTTTATTATAAATATCATTATGCTTTATAATTACTGCAAATACCTGTACATTTTGAGGTCATGCCAATAACATTTATCTACCTATCATGTGTGTATGTTTTATGTGCAAAATACTACATCAGATAATCCATGTAACATCATTATTTTGTTTCCATGGTATGTCACAGAATATATTGTAATATAGGCTAGGACCAATGGTGCGTACTTGGTGCATGCGGTTTGAAGCCAAGCATCGCTACATCAAACGGCTGGCTGTGTTTATGGGCAATTTTAACAATGTGCCTTATACAATGGCAGAAAGACACCAACACCAGCAGTGCTACTATATGAAATGAGAATACTTTTCTTATGAAGCCAACAGTCATAGGTAGATATAGAACCCTTATCCTAATAGACCCATTCAGTTCTGTATGCAAATTGCACATTTCAGACCACGTGACATTCCCCTGAGAGTTGTTCTTTCATGCCAAGTATTAACATATTCATACATAACAAATGACAAACTCCAAAGGGAATGAACACATGGTTTGAAATGGGAAAATAAACATTGAATCTGAATGGGTCTATTCCCAAAGTGGAGTGACAGAAATTTTGTTTTATACTGTTTTGACTCCAATTTTGCATGGATTTAGCCTCAAGTGCAATTACAATGTACTGCTTTCCATATAGTCAACTTTCGAAACAAAATCAAAGAATCCTTTGCTATTGCTAGCAGTTTATAAATTTTGTTTGCATTGCTAAAATTCTTTAATATACAGAAGAACCAAGAATTGCATACACATTTCAATGTGTTTAATGCATGTACATGTAGCTTGTTGCATGTAGATTTTTTTTCCATCATATTTTTCACTTTATGCTTATTAGGAACTGGCAAAGAAGTGATTACTTTGTACCTTTACAGCAGAAAAAGGGCAATGTTCTCAACACTGAAATTTTGTTGAAGTAAGTCTTCTAGAATTTTGAGTAAATTATGAGTAAATTATGCAACTTTAGGTATAAAATATCTATATGGCTTTTGTACTCAAGAGACAAAAAAATAGAGAAACAAAAGATGTTTTATCTAAAGTTGCAAATTTGTTACAAACCTTTGGAGAGGGAGGGGGGGGGGGGGGTGGCAATATGATTTGTTACACAAATATAGAACAGTTTGGGAATTTGCATTAATTATTAATATTTTCATATCTTGTTGTTACAGGCCAAAGAAAGTAACTATCCATGGCACTGAGTATAGAGTGGGTGCTATCGTGCACACTGGATTCACAGATGATGAACTTCCAGAGTTTTCATCAATAACGAAAATTATTGTTGTTTCTAAAAAAGAAATTGTGTTTTTGCTCACAAAGTTTGTAACTATTGAATTTTCTGTGCATTATCATGCATTTGAATTGCGAAGAGAAGTACAAGCACAAACTATTTTGGCCTTCCATGAAGATTTTCTAACTTATCTTCCTGCTCACACAGTTTGTCCTTTTGGTATTGTGCATAGAAATGGAGCTTGTTATGCTGCACCAAGATTTAGTGTGCCTGCAGTTTAGAATGATATTCTATAGAATAAAAAATGTTTCCAATTAAACCAGATGTCTGATGATTTTTAAATGTTTAACATTTTCTTTTGGTTCTTTTAACCTATAAGGCTTGGTTATAATATCAACCATTTCATTATTGGTTATATTAACCAATAATAAGTGGTAGTAGTAACCATTTAACTTTGGTTTAGATGTTACCTTTCATTATTGGTTATATTAACCAATCATAATTGGTAATTTTAACCATTTAATTTTGGTTTAGGTTTACATGTTACCATGGATTAGAAAACAACCATTTATAATTGGTAGTTTCAACCAATTTGAAATGGTTATAACCATTAACATTGGTTGTTTCAACCAAACCATTTTTACAGTGCATGCGATTATGTAATATCTCTAAAGTTTCTTTCTTCCTTAAGTGTTCATCTGGTGTCCAATGACTCACCACAATATAGAATGTTTTTGTCCAGAACACAAAACGCGAATGAAGGCAGGGTTATTCACAGACGAGTCCAAGAAAAGCAGCCCTAGAACGCCACGTCTAATCTACAACGTAAGAGGGAATGTCCTACTGATCCAAAGGTTATACCTTTGTAATCATAATGGAAAACAACACAAATGTTTATCGGCTAATTTGGCAGTGTTGCAGAACATACCAAAAGTCTATGGTCAATCTTGTTTTCCGTTTGTCATGTATCACAAGTCTGCGTGCACCAAAGATGTGGTTGACTTAGTGGAAACACAAGTAGTACAAGGAATAAGTTTTTTACGTATATGTGAAGGGATTGCTACGATTAACTTCAAAGAGTACTGTGAAAGAATAGAATGCTACTATCTTGGTCAATACTTGAGTGCTGTAAATTATGAAGACATCTATGAACGTTTTTATAGTAACCCTTTGTATGCATTCCCGAGCGCCCAGAAGTTATTATTAGAAGTTATTATTAGATCTTTATTGGGTAACAGATAAAGCTTACACACTTTTTTCCAATCTGGCCCGTAGTATATCAAATGGGATTAATTGTTCTTGAGTGCAGTGATGTTTTAATATAGTCTAGTGTTTTCAAGTATAACGTTTTTGCCGATATGCGAGGTCTATTATTGCTTTGGTAAATTGTTTAATGTTTTTCAAGTTGGTGATACTGTCGTCCAGAGAGTTCCACAGCTTCGCTTACCAAAGTTGGTCTTTACTTTAGGTAGTAAATGATGCTTCATCATCATCTTCGGTTTGTAGGTGGGCAAAAGAAGGGCTGGACTCTGGCGACTCTTCACCCGATGATACTGCCGAAGCATAACTTTTCTTCAAAAGATCCATCACAATATGTGGATAAAAACTACAATAAACTACTTTCACAGGTATTGCTCGTGTCGAACTTACAAACGAAGCTAGCAGTGAATACGCCTCACTGCATGCTGTGACGTCAATGAGTGGAATAAACGCTTGACATTCAAGCGGTAACATAAACCTACCTTCCTGAATCCAAGCGTTTGACCTCTAGTTACTATTAACTTTTCCTGGCCACTCCTGACATCAGGGGACATCGTGGTCATTTGAAACCTTTGAAAACGACCGGCAAAATCAAATACAGAGTCGTAGTAAGGTAGCCAATAGGGTTCCAAAGAAAGCGAGCAGAGATGCATGCGGAGGAGGCTAGATAACATTTAGGTTGTCATTTGATAGTGTAAACCATAAATGATGTGTACCAATGGACAAACTGACAAAAAAGCAGTATGATGTTATTAAAAAACATTGTGGGCATTAATTGATTTTCTGCTGTTGACAAAGCTCTTGCTATTAGTGGCGGCCTGATTTTTGTAATTACCTAAGCATTTACTAAGAGCGTGAAGAACTTTTTTAATTGCATCTTCGTCCAATGGAGTGGCAATACTACTTTGGTCCTTTTTGGGCACCACACCGTCCCTAGAAATAAAATTTCCGAGCCAGACGAACTTTGTGTTTTCTTGGGCGAGCTGGTTGCCAAACCTGTCTATTTGGACACTCTCATTTAATATCCAAACATCTCCATTTAGGCCATGGCAGGAAGCCGCTAGTTTTCCTTCTAAATTCCCTGCCCCTTGGCTTTTAAACTCATCTGTCAACTCCATGATGTAACGGTTGAGTGCTACATCATGTAGTTGACACATATACCCTCCTGTGCCGTGAGTTGAATTTATGGCCTTTAGAAAGCGATGTCTAGCATTCGCATCTTCGAGGGTGAAAAAACACGTACTGAAAGAAATAATACATTGCATATGGTTCAAATTACTAGTCGGCCAAAAATAATGTATTCTACAATACGGTAGTGTTTTAATAGTAAAATGCAGAGTATTACATTTGTAAGACGTCACAATCTGAAGACTGGCTGTCAAACCGTCAACTTCTTTAGCTCAAAAATACAATTTTAACATCGATATAACAACAAATCTTTATTTAATGTGGGTAACATATGGCAGCATGCATAGGGCTCGTTTCCAATTTGGCCCACCATAGTTTAACACTAAAATATACAATATAATCCCTCTAGACTACCTAAATGTTCACTAAGCCGTTAAGAGCCGTTCCACGTAAGGTTCGAGTATTTTCAGAAACGGCCAGATACAACCCCACCTGAAACTTTGCATGATGAATAGTAGTCATAAGCAAGTAAACAAATCGACATTATTTAGTCGTATCATTCAAATCCAAGAAGCAGCAAGTGCGATTATGTAATATCTCTAAAGTTTCTTCCTCCCTAAAGTGTTCATCTGGTGTCCAATGACTCGCTACCTGAATCCAAGCGTTTTAGTCCGGCAGAATGGTGCAAAAATTGTGCATTTTGTGGTAAAAGCATGAAAATTGGCACAATGATAGTTTATGACATGGTGATCATTATAGGCTATGGACCCCATCAAGATCTATCCCATAATTGAAGTTATAGGGATTTTAGCATGGAAACGAGGTTGGGGCATTACATTCGAAATATCGCCCAATTTAACACATATAAATTAAGCAAACATCAACCAAAATAATATGAACTAGAAGACAGACACATCTGAAGGGTTAAGGGGGGTCACGTGACCTTTCAGCATGGAAACGAGGCTGAGGGAGAATATTCGAAATTTCGTCAAATTTAAAACATGTAAAACAGCTAAACATCAACCAAAATAATGAGAACTTAAAAGCAGACACTTTTGATGGGTTAAGGATGGTCACATGATCTGTCAGCATGGAAACGAGGCTGAGGCAGAATATATGAAATATCGCCCATGCAATTTAATACATGTAAAACAATCAAACATCAACATGTACAACAATAAAAATAACTAAAACATTTGGTAGGTTAATAAGGGTCATGTGATCGTTCAGCATGGAAAAGAGGCTGATACAATGTTCCAAATATGACCTGTATGCAAAGTAACCAAATGACTAGAAAAATACATTTTAAAAAGCAGTCCAAAAGTCCAAAATTAGCATTTTTGCAACGTATTTGACCGTCCATGCATACATATACATGAAAATAATTCAAAAACGCTAGCTTTAATACAATTCATTAGGCGATGCATATAATTTTTTTGCTCTTATTTTTACTGTTAACACATATATTTAGCCTTCGACTTCTGTAACGCAGAATACACGTATACGGTAAACCTACGTTTTCATAATATCCAGTCTGGATAGCGTATTTGGGGTGAAACCGCAGTTTACATGTGGATGGATATGCGTGTGAACGAGGGTTAGGACTTGTAAGAAGCGTAAACTAGTCTTAGTATATCCCAACTAACAATTTACAATAACACTTAACGACGCTAAAGTAGCAAGACACGCATCTCTTTTTAGAGCAGATTTATACGACTTTAAATATTTCAGTGCCGCGCGCATGCCTTGACGTGACCTTGATGTTTCTAGAATTGCCGTATGACTGTAAAAAGTTCAGCGCCGCGTGCATGCCTTGCCTTGACCTTTCTAGAATTTCTAGAATTCTAAAACCGCGTTCATGCCGTGAGCTTTTCATAGTCACAACCTGGCATTGTCCATTTCATATGACAGAATTTGAAAAATTTCCACGGAAATGGGCAATAACGTTATAAATTGAAAGGAATTATTGAAACGTCCAAACTAAATAAAAAGGTGTTTATTCAGCAGAGGTATACAATATCGTCAAACACAACCCTATTTCTACAACAGCCCATGATGCATTTCATGGGAAAGGGATACCGATATTTTAGCACCCAAGTAAAGACGCCCCTTGCGAAGAACAAAACACTATTGACCAGCATCAAAACAGAAAACGTGTAGCCCCATTCCCAGATTCGTAAACTTTTGTACAGCCTGACATGTATTCTCCCGCGACGGAACCACTTGTTCTACCCATCCCATTTGTGAATATAGTTGTATAGAATGCCCTTTGAAATACAAGTGGCTGGGTAACGTTAGAGATCGATCACCTCAACCAAGTAATTACAAAGGACATATTGGATATCTCATTGGCAACATTCCACGCAAGTCTTTCAACCAAAGAGAGCTCTTTAAGGGGTCGCCAAGAAGATCCAATTGGCTGTCGACGTATGGCGAGAAACAATTGTACTTAATATGCTTGGAAGCGAACTTGCTATACTAAAATCAAAGGACTTGGAAACTGGCTCGACAGCAATGGATGTGATAAAGGCCTTGTATGAGTTGCACACACGAGACGCTCACCGGGTGACAGCTGGTGCTTTAGATATATTGATGCACAAGGTATATGGCAGCTATTCTCCCCGAGAGAGTGGACCCATTAAAGAATGTTTAGTGTATGATGCGACAACTGAATGCTGAAAGTCCACATCTCCATTACTGGTCACTTAATATTCTGCTTAATATTCTGATATTGATCTGATGAAGTCGTTGCGCGGAGGAAGCTTCCAAATGTATATAGAGGCATATATGTACAGATTGCTCCATGGTTTTTGCATTAAACAATACAAATTATGCGAAAATGCTCACTGGAAAAACTGATAAATTTACAAACTTTGTAAAATTCCTGTAAATTTCCTGTAAATATACTGTAAATTAAATTTACAGGTTTATAGTATCTTTACATAGTTTGTAAATTTTCCCAAGATTCTGTAAATATCTTGAAAATACGTGAGTAAAATGGTTAGAAACCCTGTAAATTTCTGATAAACTCTGTAAATACATCACGCAAACCCTGTAAAAACCCTGTGAATACTCATAATCAAGACTCTGTAAATATTCTGTAAATCAATTACCCAAAGCCTGTAAATATTCTGTAAATAATTTTACCAAAGCCTGTAAATATTCTGTAAATCAAATACCCAAAGCCTGTAAATATTCTGTAAATCAATTACCCAAAGCCTGTAAATATTCTGTAAATCAAATACCCAAAGCCTGTAAACATTCTGTAAATCAATTACCCAAAGCCTGTAAATATTCTGTAAATCAAATACCCAAAGCCTGTAAATATTCTGTAAATCAATTACCCAAAGCCTGTAAATATTCTGTAAATCAATTACCCAAAGCCTGTAAATATTCTGTAAATCAAATACCCAAAGCCTGTAAATATTCTGTAAATCAATTACCCAAAGCCTGTAAATATTCTGTAAATCAATTACCCAAAGCCTGTAAATATTCTGTAAATCAATTACCCAAAGCCTGTAAATATTCTGTAAATCAATTACCCAAAGCATGTAAATATTCTGTAAATCAATTACCCAAAGCCTGTAAATATTCTGTAAATCAATTACCCAAAGCCTGTAAATATTCTGTAAATGGATTTCCCACAGCCTGTAAATATTCTGTAAATACATAACCGGTACCCAAACCAAACCCTGTAACTACCCAAACCATGCAAATATCACAACATAACTTTGTTTATTATGAATTCAGTGTTAGCAAAATAATATTTTTTACTACAAATATAAAAACCGTAACAATAACTCGAGTTCTCTTATAATTTGAAAAGAATGAACTGTTTGGCGAAATTCTCAATTTCATGAACTCTACTTCCCGGTTAATTTTTTTTTAATGTTTGAAATGAACCATAACAATAGCAAATACTTTTGGGTATACTGTGTAATTTTAAGGTGTTTTTGCAATTCATTGTACACATGGGCCGGATTTTCCAGATACTTATCTGGTTAGTTTAGAGTGGTTTCCATTAACCTCTGAGACAAAGTGTAAAAAGAGTAAATAAGGATTTATTATCCAACTAGTCATAGACGAGTAAAAATATCGCAGGAGTAGGACTGGATCAAGTAAAAATATCCAGCGATATTTTTACTCGTCTATCTATCCCTGAAGTAAAACAATATTTTCCATTATAAAATAACAAAAACCTTTAGATTGGATAATAAATAACTTATTAAACAGTTTGATGTGTAATATGGCTGGATATTTTACTCGTTAACTTGCATTTTCACTCACCCGGAGGCTCGTCAAAATACAGCGTTTCACTCGTAAAATATCCAGACATATTACACATCAAACTGTCTAATAAGATATATTTAGTCACACAAATGAAAAGCAAACAAACAAGTCAAATTTGACTGTATTTCACGGGTTAGAGCGCAAACACTTGATCCGTGAAACAAAATCTAAATTATTTAGTGAGTTTACTCGCTCAACCAGAACAGTCTAAGAAAAGGCAAATACAAAGGAAACAATACTTCATTATAGCTTTACTTGTCTAAAATATTCACTACCAGTCACCAAATAAGAACTATCAGACAGTATCAAATAGATCAGTATCACCATAGATTTCATGGATTAAGTGTTTGCGCTCTAATGAAAACCACTCTAATCTCATAAAACTATCATAAATATGGATAATATAAAAAAATACATTTTAAATATTAAATAACTTCTAGATGATTTGTAAAGATCTGAATATAGAAATACCAAAACTACTCTATAAATCTCTTAAAAAATGTAAAACTATCAAATAAATAATTAAATAAATATATAAAATATTATAAATACATTTGAAACTATTAATAAAGTTTTAGATGATTCGTAAATAAATAAAAAGCTGAATAAAAAGCTTTAACAATACATTTGAAACTATTAAACTATTAATATTAAATATATAAAATATTATAAATATATTTGAAACTATTAATAAAGTTTTAGATGATTCGTAAATAAATAAAAAGCTGAATAAAAAGCTTTAACAATACATTTGAAACTATTAAACTATTAATATTAAATATATAAAATATTATAAATATATTTGAAACTGTTAATAAAGTTTTAGATGATTCGTAAAAAAAAAAAAAGCTGAATAAAAAGATTACTTAAATTTCAAATTGTTGTATTTTATAGTGTCTTTAGAATTGATTCTAAAGACTTCGATCCCAAAAATTGATTCAGAAAGAAGCTGGCATAGCTGTTTCTTTTTGGTGCATCCTTTGATGCCAGCAACCCCGTTTTCTTTACATACTTCCTTTAGTTTCTCCATGCTGACATTAGAGATGCGCAGTTCTTTTAGGTAGAACAAACTTATAATAATGCCTTCCTCAAATGTAATCTAAATATCAAATAACTTCTAGATGATTTGTAAAGATCTGAATATAGAAATACCAAAACTACTCTATAAATCTCTTAAAAAATGTAAAACTATCAAATAAATAATCAAATAAATATATAAAATATTATAAATATATTTGAAACTGTTAATAAAGTTTTAGATGATTCGTAAAAAAAAAAAAAGCTGAATAAAAAGATTACTTAAATTTCAAATTGTTGTATTTTATAGTGTCTTTAGAATTGATTCTAAAGACTTCGATCCCAAAAATTGATTCAGAAAGAAGCTGGCATAGCTGTTTCTTTTTGGTGCATCCTTTGATGCCAGCAACCCCTTTTTCTTTACATACTTCCTTTAGTTTCTCCATGCTGACATTAGAGATGCGCAGTTCTTTTAGGTAGAACAAACTTATAATAATGCCTTCCTCAAATGTAATCTAGGAGTAAACAAAAATGGTCGTTTTCAGTCAGATGACCTTGCTGGTGACATAGATATTCAATGCATGACAATGGGCCTTACACAATGAAGTACAGAGTGCAGATCAATGGGAATCAAACACCAATGTTGAATTTGGGAGCTATATTGTCATGTGAAGATGGTATATGAATGAGTAAAGAAAATGTTGTCCCTTACCAGACCAGCTTCCATAAAAGCTCTCTTGTTTTCTTTCTTTTTTTCATTTATTTTTTTCTCGTACTCTGAGATTTGAGGCTCATCCTACATGTATATAAGTAGAAAAAAATGTAAGTACACTTTTTATTGCTCCACTAAATGTACAGTTGCCTGTGAAATCCATTAAAAGTGAATAATCCCAGAGCTCAGACAGGGATATAGGTAATAAAGAGGTCTTGAGTTCAATTTGGTAATAATTTGCATGAGTGTGTTTTTCAAAGAGTTGAAATTGCATGTGACAATGAACAGCGAACAACCATTTCCATGATTCAATCTGATTACTCAAACTGTTTTCTTTTGTTTATCAACCAATCAGCAACGTGTAAACTCTGTACCTATTACACATTTTTGCACCAATTACAGATTTCTGTACTGCTGTAATTGCATTGTACAAATGTAATTGCACTGAATTATGTATTAACAGAGATTTCATCATACAATTAGAATTGAGTAATTTTTTCATGTGTATTATTAATTATGGAATCAGTCTTCACTTAACAGTACTTTTGTAGAATCAATACCATGCTTTTAAAGTGCTTATGAAGTCAAAAATGGGACATATTTCCCTAAATTCTAGACATCTTAGTTAATCGATTCCCGTTGTCAGAATTCAATTTGAAGCAATTGGGAATATTTTATCGATCTTTAAACATCGTTGTGACCACGCCCTGGCCGGGATTTTTCGGTCTGGGGCGAGTTACCGGAGGTGACGACACAAGTTACTGCATTGAAGTGTCAACTGAGGATTCATTTTGACAACTTTACTTCAAGAGAAGTTGTAAAAGTATATCTAGTCTCGTTTGTTGTCAACATTTCACGAAAGATTCATTCGACAAGAATTATAATGTGGAAGGAACAGACTATGTAAGGAAGGAGAAAGCTTGACACGACTGGTATTCGACATTAAACTCGCCATGGATTTGCCCGATCAGGCTTATACATATATCATTTTAAATCTCACGATGTCTAGAATTGAGGGAAATATGTCCCATTTTTGACTTCATAAGCACTTTAAGACCCGTTACATTACCTCAATATCCGATGCTGACTCACATACCTCCATCTAATAAAGTAAATTTACAGTCAACACATTTGACATCTTGTACGATTCTCCGAATATTCAAAATGAATATTCGAATAATCAAATGAATATTCGTATAATAAAATAAATATTTGTAAGTTCATAGAACCTATAACAGAAAGATTTCAACTCAGTTTAATATATTAAGGGAGTTCCACACTAAGATGATGTACATACGTTTTCTTCAACCCCAAAATTACTTGCTGATGCAGTTTCCTAGAGTTAAGAAAAGATAAATAATGAACAACTCACACATACCGTATATATCCAGCATTGATTATATGACAATCTACATTCTAAATGTACAATAAAACTAAAGCATCTTGTGGTACCAGGATGCCATGTTCATATTGTAACATGTTCATTTGAATATCAATGCTTCTCACACAAAACAATTTATGAGTGCTATACCTCAGAATTAGCACCACTTTTATCAACCTAAAAGACAAAAGACTTCATGTAAAAATAGGCAAAATACTAAGTACTTATTGACTGAGTGGGAGGGCCGTACGGGGGAAATATTTGGCTCGCGGTCATGACGTACAAAATGACCAAGAGCCAAATATTTTTCCGTACCCTGGTGCAAATCCTGGACAGGATCCTGTCTAGGATCAGGATCCTACACAGGATCCTGTCTAGGATTAGATTCCTGTGTAGGATTGTGTAGGATCCTGTTGAGTGTCAGGATCCTATGTAAGATCCTGTCTAGGATTAAGTTCCTATACAGGATCCTGTCTAGGAGTTGGTTCCTATACAGGATCCTGTTGAGGGTCAGGATCCTATGCAGGATCCTGTCTAGGAATTCTTTAGTTCCTACACAGGATCCTGTCTAGGATTTCTGTAGTTCCTACACAGGATCCTGTCTAGGATTTCTGTAGTAATTCCTACACAGGATCCTGTCTAGGATTTCTGTAGTTCCTACACAGGATCCTGTCTAGGATTTCTGTAGTTCCTACGCAGGATCCTGTCTAGGATTTTCACCAGGGTACGGCCCGACCTAACTCAGTCAATAAGTTTTTTATCATATGACTCGTATATTTTGTCCGGCGCGCGCCATTTTTTGTAATGTCTCGAGTAGCTGGTCCGTACAGGTTTAGCAAATTTAAAAACATAGACCAAGTTGAGTTCTGTGCATCCTTAAAAGTTGAAACTTACATTTCTGGGTTGTTGAGGCTCTGCACGGGAAGTGGACTTAACCTAAAAAAGAGATGAAGAAAAAATGCATAAAAAAATACCTGGCCGCCGCCGGGTACACGAAAAAGTGGGGTTTGCTAGCAGGCTCTCCTTTCCCTTCCTCCCCCATCCCATCCCCCCATCTTCCTAAATCCCCATCCCCAATCCTCTAAGAGCCAGCAATGCAGGCTGGTAAATACACTGTATGAACTATGACTTACTTTTTTTGTGTCCTGGGGAGGTTCAGTCTTTGCCCTCCTTTTTGTCTTGCCCTCTACATGTAAACCCTAAATAGCAGTATTTAAAACGATTAATTCATGCAACAATATAAATTCCATGTTCCTGATTATTGTTTGGTTTTCTAGCAAGTTTTGCTCATTTCTAATCATCAATCTGTATACATGTGAGTTTTTCAGTTACATGTATGCTGGTTAAAATAGTTTCTTCTGTTAAACATTATTCCAGGTCTTGAAATAGCATATTATCTTGCAATGATTCTCAATGTAAGCATGTGTTAGTCTAGTTCATGCAGCATACCAAAACACAATTCTTAACAACATACAAATTCTTGCACCTGTCAAGTGCCAAAAGCTGTGGCAGGCCAAACTTTCTTCCTATTTTGATCCCAGTATTTTAATCTTATCAACACATGAATGTGACATTTTAGCTGCTTGTGGCTACATGTATTACCTTGTAAGCTGATGGCTTTCTGCCTTGGCTAAGTTTCTGACCAATAAATTCTCTGGCCCGCTGGCTGGATAATGTGACAGTTCCGTGGCCATCAATCCTGAGTCTTCCAATATACTTTCCCAGTTCATTATCTTGTAAGATCTCTCCCATAAGCAAACAGTTCCCTTTAGCCTCCTCATAGCATGTCCCATTGGCCACTTTCAGGGCTCCACTTCCCTGCCACTTGAAATACAGTAAAAACCCATATAAGAAGCACTATTTTTCAAGGTTAGGCTAAAGTGGTTCTTATATAATTGGTATTTAGTGAGAAATTAGGCTAAGGTGGTTCTTAACTGGTTCTTATTTACAAAGCATAAACAATTTCCCTTATATATTGTTTTTTTTTATGTAATATAAATTGTTATGTAGAAGCATCTGAATGATGAATGTATTCTCATAATTTGAGAACTAACTGATAATACATTTGTAAACATTTTACTTGCATTGATTTTAAATTTGGTCATATTCAGACTCAAATTATATTTTTTCAAATGACCAAATAAATCTTGAAACCTTTCATATAAGAACCAGTCTAGATTTTTAGCCTAAAGCCTAGTGGTTCTTAATCCACTGGTTCTTATATGCGGGTTTTTACTGCAGTAATGACAATTATTAATGCAATCTGATATATTTGGTATATATTCGACTGAAGTCTTCTGTAATTTAGAGATGTCGAATTTAACAGTTTCACAATATTGTCAGTAATATTCCTAAAACCCCAATTGAATATCATTTTACCAGTCATACTATGAGATTTTGTTTATTCCATCATTCTTTCCGCACACGTTGTTACACTGACATTACATCAAATGATTGACAATAGGAAGTTTTGCAGACATGCACACAAAGATAAAAAATACACTACCTTCCCCTCTTTTTTGGCTGTATCCACTAAGAGGCACAGTCTGGCATTAAATTTATTCAACAGCATGTTCGCATCTTGTGCTTGTTGGTTTGTTTTTGCCAGTAAAAGGAGTTCTTTCTTCCCAATCTCCCTTGAAGGCTGTTTCGTGTCTAAATTTTCAAGTTTCTTGTGTGGTTTACATGTAGTATGGTGGTCATCTTTTTTTTGCTGCTCAACCACAACATCGTCATTGTTATTTTGCAGCTTATCCACACACAAGGTCTCCTCTAAGAATGTGATAATAGCAACAAAAGTGTATTTATTCTTCTCACTTATCAATACTAATAATTAATGATTTTGAAATGATATTATTTCAAATCATGTATCATACCAGAAACTCATAAGGGGATTGAAACATGCAACCGCCGTACATTTTTTGTGTCCCATGCTAGGCAATATTCAACTTGTTCGTTGGAAATATTTTTGCGTTTAAACATAACTTTATGCTTCCAAAACACTGGAAACTTTTTGAATAGACAAATACTAGAAAAACATATCTAAAAACCCACAAAGATTAATGATATATATATTTTTATCACCAGTAGCCATTTTGAATTGAGCTTTGACTACCAAATATGGTATCAAAAATATGCTAATCAGTTTGAATATGGTGGATCATAGAACCACGCTACACGTTTTTATCCCCTAATGAGTTTCTGATCATACACTATCAAGTTAAGATTAATATATTGCTCATATTTACATTTAAGCCTTCCCTGAATTAAAAAAAAACATTAATTCATCCGATTCAAATTTCTCAAAAAATTAGTAATTAATAATAATAATAATAATAACAAACCTTGTAAATTATTTAAGGCACTTCTCAGCATAATCAAATATTTCCCAGGGATTTTCATGGTTTGGATCATGTCTAGATTTTTTGCTAGGAGCCGGAGTTCCGTCACAGTCTCGAACTGGTGAGATAAACAACATAGCAACATTATTGTAACATAAAAGAACAATTTGCCTTCCTCACACCAAGATTGTCTGATCTCATTAAGAGACTGTGGTAAACCACTTTTAAGGCAGTAGAGTCTATGTTTAGGCAATATCATTTATGTTTTTTTCATGCTCAAACTTTCATTGAAAAATGCCATGTTTACATTTTGGTCTAGTGACATTACACAGGAATCCTAGTGCCCCAAGGGTAAATTGATTTTGCACTCGAAAAACTAAACAAAAACAAACTTTATAAAAAGGATCTTTGAACTCAAAACAAAAGTAATGTATCAAGCCTCGACAGAGATATGTACGATCTTTCGTGCTGTGGTTAATATGGAAAAAAACCATTTATATAGTCAAATAAGGTTCGAAGAATCTAGGATTATAACTTTTTGAAGCTACTGTCCTCCATATATGGAGGCGTATCTTCTATGTCATGGTGTAGTGAAGGAATAGAAAACGAGGCAGCGTGCTCTATCGAGTCTTATAATTCAACAACAAATTTTCCTCCGCTCTCATTGGTCGAGGGGCGATCACGTGACGTGATAGTGCCCGCCGCGGAGGGATACTATCAGCGCATAGTGCCTGCTGAGTGAGAAAACAAAGCAGTTTTTTTCGTAAAATTTAAAATAAACTGACTAAACTGACGTAATTTTGCATTGAAATGGTTTTCTAGTTTGCTTTTCGTCCGCTGTGGAAAATTTTGTTGTTGATAAACTGAATAAACTGACGTAATTTTGCATTGAAATGGTTTTCTTGTGTGCTTTTTGTCCGCTTCGGTATGTTCTCGGGCGACTATTTGTTTTTCTGAACATCCAGTTTCTGCGGGCAACTATCACAGCATAATGCCCACGATTCAACTACTCTATTGTTTAAATAGAGCACGCGGGAATTTTAAGAAGACGAGAGAAGCGTTAGGAGAAGCACGACGCGTAGCGGAGTGCTTCTCAGCGCTTCTCAAGTCTTCTTAAAATTCCCAAGTGCTCTATGACTCAATAGAGCACTGCTGCCGAGTTTTCTATTTCTTTTATAAAATATTCAGTAGTTAAAATGAAACGAATCGACGCTCCGTGCACTGTTGAGTTATAGAGAACGCTTCTCAGCCAATCAGAGCGCGCGATTTATATCAAATATTTTATAATGTCCGATAGAAAAAGTGTAACACTGACTACTACGCATGCGCGAAATTTGCCGCTTGTGTCGAAAACAAAATGGCGGACGTGATGCAAAGCCGTGTAGCTTGAATTCTATTGCCTCTAGCGTAATTACTTGATAAAGCTAACCAAGTCAACCTGTTTAAACTCATTTACTTACTTTCCTTGTATTGTCCTTAAATTTTTAGAATAGCTTTGTAATAGCATTTTTCTTGACCAGGGTTGGTAACGTTACCTTGCATATAGGGGCGCCTTGCATATAGGGGCGCCTTGCATATAGGGGCGAGGGGAGGGGTGGTATAGAGTATATAAATATTCAAAATACCAGCATTGTTGTACAACATAAAGCACTAGATGTTTATGAATTACGCGTAAATTCAGCTTTATTCAATTCAGCAATTTTTTAATATAGTATTTATCTATATGTATCTCTAGATATCTCATATTATTTTATTGTCTTAGTGTTTTCGCTCTATCACTTTTAAATTTGAGTTAGCTAATTCATTGAACTTCCTTCCGATCTTTTAGAACTACCGTATACAGGCTTCATACTGCATGAACGCTATATATAATGGTAATTGAACTAAGTGGAGTGCAATTTGGTTCGAAATCAAACGCGCGATTACAAAATCGCACGACCGCGTAGCGGGAGTGCGATTTGAATCGCAAGTTTGATTTCGAACCAAAATTGCACGACACGAAGTTCAATTACCACTTAATTATATCCATTTTGAAATCAAACTGTAGTTTACAGCATGCTTTTATTGATTTTTTTACAATACCGGAAACGGAAATGCTCTTTTTACATTGAAAATGTCATGTGACAGGTCGTTTGCAAGTTTGACAACTGATCACTAGTTTGCTTGGCAGCTCAAAGTTCTTGCAAATTTGGCGAAATTTATAGTTTAATCTTCAACAGCTGACTCAATAAGGTACAGTTGTTGTGTCTTCGGTAGCTGAGGAGATATTCAGGACTAATGTCTAACTTGATCGTACACATGTGTGTAATGGCGTTGAGCTCAGCAAAACTGGCACACGTGAAATTGAACATACAAGCAAGATTTGGTTAAGTTAAATAAATTAGCTACCTCACATTTAAAAGTAAATAGAGCAAAAACACTAAGACAATAAAATAATATGAGATATCTAGAGATACATAGATAAATACTATATTGAAAATTTGCTGAATTAAATAAAGCTGAGTTTACGCGTAATTCATAAACATCTAGTGTTTTATGTTGTACAACAATGCCGGTATTTCGAATGTTTATATACTCTATACCACCCCTCCCCTCGCTCCTATATGCAAGGCGCCCCTATATGCAAGGCGCCCCTAATATGCAAGGCGCCCCTATATGCAAGGTAACGTTACGAACACTACTGTTTTTCTTAGCCATTCTTAAAATATAATTTTCTGAATGGACCTTAATCTCCAATCTCCAAACCTTATCAGCAGTTCTCCGTTAATTTGTTTTTAATTTTTTTTTCTTTTATCTATATATTTAGCTTTTTAAAACAGTAGCTTTATGCAGTCCTAGACTGCCTATTTTTTCTCGAGCTGTGAGGTTTTCCCGCGCTTTTCTATAAAACAACTTTTCAACTCCTTACTGGAACTATTCTAAATTCAACCTACCTTATTTTCTTCAACAATTTGTGGTATAAGTCCCGATAAACCATTTATCTGAAGAAAGAGCTTCGCATCATCACAAGAAGTCTATTTTAAAGGAATAAGTTAAGGTAAGCTTTAAACGCATGATCATTCAAAAGTCTTCAAGCGTAAACCACAAACAATTCTAAAATAAAAGCAATAACTCTTCGACAATTAACTTTAAAAGTGGTCATAAAGCACTTACCGATACATTTTGGGATTCCATGATCAATGTTCCCTATAAAAGCTACAATAAAGCTGGTTGAAAGTTGTAAGACGAAAAAGACCTTGTTTGCAGTTGAACCGAAGGCAAAGCGACCCGCGTAGGTGTATATCCGCTGGTTAGATAATGCAGGCTCACCTTTTCTACCAGGCTCTCACGGCGATTTTGTTTTCAGGGCCTTTGTCGCCTTTGTACATGTATTGAAGTATATTTTAAAGATCAGAAAGCTTGTAAAACGAAGTGTAAAACGGAAACAAATTGGTTACTGATGGTTTACATGTATTGCTAACCTTTCGGATGGTTACAGTGATCGCATATGGATGGTAAGTTCAAAAAATATTGAGCTTATAAACTCTTTTTAGCTGCTTGAACTTCGCATTCTGTCGTCGGATTTTCGTTCAGTTTGAGATGCATGGTGAAAATACTTTAAAACTACATTTATCGATAGTTTTTAACTTACTGAATACGAATTTGTTTACATCTCTAAAAACCTGCGGTTTTTTCGTAAAAGCCTTCGAAAGTTTGATATACATGTAATTCTTAAGAAAATTTATTCCCTATCCGCCATATTGTTTTTACTGAAAATCCGCTCATAATTTCGGGCTCATATCAACAAATTTTGCTGCTTTACGGTTATTAAAGGGCGATTTTTCTAAGATTTTATATATTATCTACAATAATTGATTAAAATTTTTAGTGAGGAAAAATAATAAAAAGTGAAAACAAAAGCACCCAATACATTTTGAATAAATATATCTTATTAGACAGTCTGATGTGTAATATGTCTGGATATTTTACGAGTGAAACGCTGTATTTTGACGAGCCTCCGGGTGAGTGAAAATGCAAGTTAACGAGTAAAATATCCAGCCATATTACACATCAAACTGTTTAATAAGTTATTTATTTTCCAATCAAAAGGTTTTTGTTTTACTTGAGTGCTAGATAGACGAGTTAAAATATTGCTGGATATTTTTACTCAACCCAGTCCTACTACTGTGATATTTTTACTCGTCTATGACTAGTTGGATAATAATGGAGGATATAGTGTACTCCCATATATTTGCTATACGGGTATGCGCCGCACTGACTCTGACTCATAATGAAATGGGTGCTTTTGTTTTCACCTTTTATTATTTTTCCTCATTAAAAATGTTAATCAATTATTGTAGATGAACTAAACTATTCATAAAATTTAATGGCCATAGAGCAGCAAAATTTGTTGATATGAGCCCGCGATGAGAGATGTTGGTTTGTCCTTTTCATCATCGACAATCATTGATTAGTGGCATTTGATTGATATCAATTGCAGTTATTGATTTACAATATCCACCTCTTCTAAGCATTTTTTTATTCATTTGTTGAAAGTGTTTCTCTCTCTTTACATCATAATTTGAAATATTATTCATTCCTTATATTGCAGGGGGGAGAAGTAATCAATCTCCCTGTCACTGTCCGTTATGCAATGGAAGGCTGCGTGATAAAAGAACAATAAGAAATCATTATAGAAGTGCTCATAGTGCAAATAGTCCATCCTTGGATAAACAAGTTAGCTCAAGTAGCCAGGATAATTTAACTGAAACTGTATATGCTAGAGGATATTTTGAAGAAGGACCTTCTGAAGGCTTTTTACTTGCTGCAAATGGTCCAGATGAAATAACAGAAGAAAACTTGGAAGAATATTCAAACTCCGATAGTGAAGATTCTCACACAAGCAATGATTCAGACTCAGATGTCGGAGATTCATATGGTTCTGAGATTGACTCTGATGATGGCAGTGATGACCCGGGAGAAGATAATGTTTCTACTTGTGAGTACACTGGAAAGGACATAAAGAATGCAGTTCTGAGAAGCATAGAATCAAAAATTCTAAGTGGTAGGTCACAAGCAGAAACACTTTCTGAACTTAGAAATCTCTATGAATTGTTAAAAGATCATCGAATCCCACATAAGTCTTGGAATTCTGTTTTGAGTTATTTGAAAAAACTTGGCTACAAGGAATCTTATTATTTCAAAGTTTGCTGTTCACCTGACCATACCAGATTACTTGAAAATGAAACAGACTGCACTGTTTGTGGGAAATCATTTGATGATTGTTTAAACTATTATGTGCTTGGCATTCAACTTCAAAACTACTTTTTAAATGATACTGTCATCAAGGATCATCTTGAACATTGGGAACATAAAGATGAATGGTTAAATATTGATGATGATGATGATGGAATCAAGCTCAGGTCATCTAAGGCACGGCTGAGAAATGAATTTTTGCCCCCAGCGATGATTTTCGCCCAAGAAGCCTGGGAATGAGTTTGCCATGGCAACGCCTCGATAATGCGTTCGATCTGAAATTAAACATGGCTTCCGATGTGTTTGTTCGGCAACAACGAAAGTCTGGAAATATGGACATTTTT